>OVAP01005171.1:0-13407 GCA_900406295.1 Aurinia saxatilis | reverse complement strand
TCTTCCTTGAGCTCCGTGAGCTCTCTGAGCTTTTCTTTCATTTTGTTTACAATGGCAAGTACAAACCAGAATTAGAAGTCTTGCCCTTAGTGTGATGACAAACACGGCAACGCTCCACAGAGCGTTCGACATCACGCCACAAGGAGGGCCATAAATAAGACGCAGCGATGAGCTGATAAGTGCGGTCACGGCCTACGTGACTCTCATTGTGTAACTCGCTGATAATCTGCTGGCGAAGGCTACAAGTTGGAATACACAGGCGGGAACCACGAAACACGAAACCGTCATGAATAGTATAATCACGCGAGACGCCTTGCGTAACATCCGACAAAATCCGACCAAAGAAAGGATCAGAGTCATACAAATCAGCAAAAGTAGAAAAGCCAGCCACCGACGCATGAATTGTAGTCAAGAGGGAACGGCGACGGCTCAGTGCATCTGCGACCTTATTGGTCCGATCAGAGGTATGGCGGATTGAGAACGTGAATTATTGTAAAAACGCAATCCAAGAAGCATGTTGAGCAAACACCTTAGCTTGGCTGTCAAGATAACATAAAGCATCATGATATGTGAAGAGCACAAATTCGCGATGAATGAGATAATGCCTTCAATGCCTTATAGCTTGGACAATGGCATAAAATTTGACGTCGTACGTGCTGTGTCGGCCGCGAGCACCAGCGAGCTTTTCACTATAGAAGGCGAATGGTTTGCCGTGTTAACTAAGGACCGCCCCAAAACCTAGCTTTGAAGCATCCGAATGGAGTTCAAAAGGTGCGGCGAAATCAGGTAAGACAAGGATAGGTGCCGTCGTGAGCTTCTCTTTAATGAGCAGGAAGGCTGATTCTGCTTCCGGTGTCCACACGAACTGGCCCTCCTTCATACAGCTCGTGATGGGAGCCATGATGGTACTAAAATGGCTGACAAAGCGACGGTAAAAGGAAGCAAGACCATGGAAACTACGAACCTCTGTGATAGACGTCGGAGTAGGCCATGACCGCACAACCTCCATTTTGGAGAGGTCCATCGCCAAGCCCTTATCGGAGACCACATAGCCTAAGAAAAACACCTCACAAACACCAAACTCGCATTTGTTAGGCGCATCAAACAACTTCTCTTGGCGTAGGACATGTAAGACGGCTCGCAGGTGAGACTCATGGTCAGCAGGGGAAGAACTGAAAATGAGTATGTTATCAAAGTAAACAACGACGAATTTACCAATGAACGGCCGAAGGGCATGGTTCATGATGCGCATAAACGTGCTTGGTGCATTAGAAAGTCCAAATGGCATAACCAACCACTCGAATAAGCCCTCACGTGTCTTGAAGGCTGTCGTCCACTCATCGCCAGGCCGAATACAAATATGATGGTAGCCGCTACGAAAATCAATATTAGAGAAGATGGATGCCTGACCGATCTGGTCCAAGAGGTCGGAGAGGTGAGGAATGGGAAACCGATAGCGAATAGTGATCTTGTTGATAGCACAGCTATCCACGCATATACGCCAAGTGCCATCCTTTTTTGGAATCAATAGAGCCAGGAGAGCACAAGGGCTTAAACTCTCAAGGATGTACCCACGCTGTAGCAGGTCTTCAACTTGCCGACGAAGTTCTTCATGCTCGTTAGGACTCATTCGATAGTGTGGACGATTGGGCCGAGCTGCACCAGGGGCTAAATCGATTTGATGCTGTATATCGCATAATGGAGGTAATCCTGTGGGTAGTTCCGAAGGGAACACGTCGGCGAACTCGCTAAGAACATGAGCAACTGTTGAAGAGGCCGACTGTGGAGAGGAGCTGCTTGGAGTCGCGAGAACTGCAAAGGCTCGTCCCTCAAGTTTGAGCTCGTTGACAAACATCGTGGATGAACAAATGAGAGAGAGTTTGTCCTTGGGCCTAGGTGGTGACGGGCCAGACAATATAACATATGGGCCTAGATTGGACTGTGGGGTCGAGCTGAGAAGTGCAGCTGGTGGGCCCGCGGATTGGTGGCCCATTGGGTCAGGGGTCAGCAACAAAAGGATCTTATGCGTTTCCTAGATGAAAAGATATGTGTTCTTGGCGCCAGATCTTGCGGTCAAATTCCCACGGTCGACCCAACAAGAGGTGACTCACATCCATCGGGGCTATATCAGAGTAGGTACGGTTGCGATACAGAGGCCCAATAGAGAAGGGAACCAAGACTCGATGAGTAATATTAACCACAACCCCTTCTTGAAGCCAAGTGAGAGCGTACGTATGAGGGTGAGGTTCATGAGAAAGAGCAAGATGATCGGCTGCGTAGGCAGAGATAACATTGCGGCTGCTGCCGGAATCGATGATGAAGGTGCACACTTTATTCTTGATCGTGCACGTGGAAGTGAATATGTTGGTTCGAAACCACAAATCGCCCCTGCTTGGAGGCACCACACACGCACGTCGCGTCACAAGGCAGCCAGAGCCGTGTGCTGGGGCAGGTTGAAGGACTTCAGGATAGGAGTGCTCTGACGAACGCACACACAAAAGAGAACCAAAATCACCAGGAGTCGAGATCGCGATCTCGTCATCGTGCGAGTCATAAATCGGCTCCAAATAATCGTGCGCATCATCCACGAGTAAACCACGACCCGATAACTTCAGACAAGCTGTTTGACGATGTCCTGGTTCTCCACAGGAATAATACTTCAAAGCGTTATGACGAGACGAACGACGAAGGTTTTGCTCCTCCGTGGTGGCCTGTGTCCGAGAAGTAGGATTAGCAGCGTACCCTGTGTCACGTGCCGCTGGAGAGGATGGAACAATGAAATCAATAATGCGCATCTTAGCTCCATACTGGTTCCAAGTGGTCGAGCGCGGCTGCTGTTGTTCGAAAGAAGCCGCACGGCTATGCGCTTCAGCCACCGAGGTCGGATCGAACTGTGACAGGGAACTGTAATTGAGGATGCAAGCCTCCGATAAAACGCAAAACCAACTGTGTGTTGCTATCATGGATCTCATTACGAGTGAGCAAAAGGTAAAACTCGTCCGCATAATCATCGACGGAGGGAGACCCTTGCTTGAGGTTCTGGAAACGAGTGTACATGGTACGGTCGTAATTGTGGTGAAGAAAAGTTTGTCGCAGATGCTTTTTAAGCTTCTCCCATGAATGAATGGGTGGTTTGCCGGCGCGGGAGCGAGTGGCTTTCAGTTGTTGCCACCAAGATGCGGCGTGGCCCCGTAATATGGTGGCCACAAGCGGAACTCGACGATCGTCGGGCACCTCCTTGAACTAGGACTTTCTCGACCGCCATGATCCAGTCGACGAGGGAATCACCACGCACCCCTCCTACGAATTCAGGAATATCAACCTTAAAGTCAGATTCCCATTTTGTGTCGCGTCGAGGTCCGTGATCACGAGTGTCACCACGATCTCGGGGGTGATCTAGATCACGACTCTGGTCCTCACGTGCGAACGGGTTGTCCTCCTCCGCTTCTTCCCCATCACTCTTAAACAGAGGATTACGGTGCGCGAGGGGCTGTGTAAGTACATCAGCCAACTCGTGAATGGAAGCATGAACGGTGTATTGAATGCTTTCCTGCATAGCCAATAATGTTTGGCGAAGCTCTGACCACTCATTGGTTGCGGTGTCTGGATGCAACATCGGCTTGGCTTTTGGTGGCATGATGGAACAGCAAACTGTCAATAGGAACATTTTGAGTCTGATACCAACTAATGACGAGCGGAAGCTAAGTAACAAGACAGACGGGTAAAATTTCAAAGTGCTTTGTTTCTAAAGACGAAAACAGAGGAGGTCGAAAGCAAGAAATGGAAGTGCTCCTTCCAGCGCTAGAATAAGCTCTTGAAACAAGTTTTATTGATAAATCTTCAAGTGCCGTAAAATGAGATGAAAACTTGCAATTTAAACTAACTAGCAATTTAAACTAAGGGGTAGAATGAAATCTAGGATTTGGAGCTATCTCCGAAACAACAAAAAACGATAATGATCAACAATTAAACGGATAACAACGAGCCAAGCAGAATGGGTAACAAGGCCCACAACATCTTTGCTCGTAAAGCCCAATGGTCTCGAATATGCTCTGCATCAAGTTTTAAGTTTGCCAAGTTTTTAATTTGAACTTTTTTTCCCAAAAGATTTCATCAATGAGCCCTGATTTTCACTTTAGAAAATTGATAATCACGGTAGCAGCCAACCTTTTTAATACACATCTTTGAACATTTTACCAATTTCAAAGGATAATTCAGCCAATGTACCAATTTCTTTGGTTCTTTTAAGAAGTGACAAAACAACTAAATTACCCAGAAATGACAAAATAGAAAATTTACCCAAAATGTTTAAGAAGTTATGCAAATAACTATTTCTACTTTAATGGAGTCGCCTAGAAAATCTTACAACTTTTATTTTAAAAGGGGTGTACTCTTTGTATAGAAATGTATCCAAACATATTTTTTTGTTATTCAATTAAACGAGGAACAAATACGTTCATATGTAATATTTAATAGGATGACTAAATCTAAACCACCAAATCTTTTTCTTTTTAATTAATTAAGAAATATGATTATTGAAAAATGGACATTTGTCCTAAGAAAGATGAAAGTAGGGGAAATGATGATAACATCTAAATGTATGACAATATTTTTAGAATTTAGATTTACTATTAAAGAGAGGAATCACGATTTAGGCGATTTCGTCGAGAATTTTTCTAACCATCAGATCACGAGATAAATTCTTTACATGATTCAAAAAGGGGTTTCTTGATTAAAACAAATCTCGAGTGGTCTGACTGGGTCGGAAATGTTATGGCTTTGGAATCCCTTTTTCATGAAAAGAATCGAGGTAATCCTATGTCGACATACCTAACTCAACGTAAATCACTTTTTTTTCTTCCGATCACTTTTATTGAAAAAGAGTCGATTAAGATTTTTATCTAGGCTCGAGAAGTCCAGTGGTTTGATTGGGGTCGGAAATCTTGTGGCTTTAGAATTCTTGCTTCATAAAAAGATATCTAGGTAATCCTTTGGCGATATACCTAACTCAAACGTGAATCACTATCTTTTCTGCCGATCGCTTTTATTAAGAAAGAATCAATTAAGATTTTTATGTAGGCTCGAGAAGTTTTAATTTATACTTAGAAAGTCATGTATAATAATGATTGAAGTCACATAGATGATTTGATTCATTATTTGTAATTCAACCGTGAGACTTGTAATACCCCAGACCCAGTGGACCAAAACAGATTGGGCCCCAACAAAAAAAGTCCACCAAACCCAATCCTACTCCAGCAAAACCCTAGTGTTTCCTCCCTCTGCCTATATAAGAGAGCCTCCTCTTCACAGAGAAATCATCAGAGAGTCTCATAACTAAGTTCGGCCATGATTCCAGCCCAAACAGAGGAGCCACCGCGAGGCACAGCCAAGCCCCCACCTTCCTCCACGCGTCGCCGCCACCCACCGCCGCCACCCACCGCCGCCACCCACTGCTGGTGCCTTTTGAACGGTGAAGATGCATCCTAGGATCCCCTTTTCCAGATATGTACTCGAAACGATCCAAAACAGGTTCCTTGTGTGTAGATTTGAAAGCTAGGGGTCCTGATATGAGATCTATAATAGTAGATATGAGATCTGGATTTGCTAAAGGTATTACAGATATGTGCCCTGGATCTGAGTTTCAGTAGTTATTGTTTGAATATGTGATTGAGAATTGTTATTGTGAAAGTATTTGATGTTGAACTGTGAACTGAAAGACAAGACAAGGGTAGAGTCCTTACCTGGATCTGTTGTGTGCTGAAAGACTAGACAAGGGGAAAGCCCCTATCTAAGTATAAAAGATCATGCAATGGCAGAGTCCCTACCTGGATTTGTTGTGTGCTGTAAGTAGGGATGTTAATTTGGGTAAGTCCAACCTATTTAGACCCACCCCATTTAAAAATCATACCAATTTAGTACCCATATCCATTTAGACGCATATAATTTAGTACCTATTAGGGCTACCCATTCAACACTCATGATTTGTATTGAACCATTTAGACACATATAATTCATTTAATCTATAATCTATGTATGTATATCAATTCATTCACCAATATTTATTGAAAGAAAAACAAACCAAAATAAAATATTCAAATAAAAAATAAGAAAAAATTAACTAAATTCCGTCTTCATGCCGAAACCGCAAAATCTTGATTTTTGTCAAAACAAAAAATCTCATTTTTCGTCTAAACCGTAAAATCTTGTTTCCCGCCAAAATTGCAAAATCTCATTTTTTCGCCAAAACAGTAAAAATCTCGTTTTTTCACCAAAATCGCAAAATCATGTTTCCCGTTATAACGCAAAATCTCGCTTTTTGCCAAAACTTTAAAATCTCTTTTTTTTTTTTGCTAAAACCGTAAAATCTTGTTTTCCCGCCCAAACCACAAGAATATCGATTCTATATTTTCCCACTGAGTATCAAATCCGACGTTGTTTAAAATATCCTGTTTCCGTCTTTTTCCGTAAAAAAAAAATCCGATTCCATGTTTTCGTTCCAAAAATCCGTTTCCGTGTTTTCTCGTTGAAAACCAAATTTTGACGTTTCACTCTGATTTTACTTTTAACTGATTAAAAAAATTTAAAAGTTTTTAGCGTGAATGTTATTTTAGTTGTATTTTTTAGAATACCCACCTAATTAATGGGTTTAGATGGGTTTAGATGGGTCCCCATTTAAGATATAGTTAAGACTCATATGATAAACATGTCTAATTGGGTAACCCCATTTAAACCCATCAATTAAAATCTGATAAATGGGTCTAAATGGGTTTTAAGTGACCCATACAAACCCATGAATCTTGAACCCAAATTAACATCCCTAGTTGTAAGACTAGGCAAGGGAGCCAAAGGGCCTGCCTTTGCACTACTGGGACATCACAATTTTGCAAAATATTGGAAGAGAGCTCGGTAATTATGAAGGATAAGAGATTAGAGAGACCTCTGATTACAGAGACCTCTGCACGTGTGAGAGTGCTAGTGTTGATTACATAGTCTATTCTTGAGTTTCACTATGGAGAGGAAGCTCTCATCACTCTTGAATATGAACATCTTAAATCCTTCTGCAGCCTCTGTTATAGGCTTACCACGACTCTTGTGATTGTCCTAGAATCTAATTTTCTTTCGTGTTCCTCTAATCACTAGATGTCCCGGAGACATACGAATTTCACCCTGTCATTTTTTGAACTTAAATCACTTTAGCTTAACACACCATAACCATGCCATTCACCAATACTGTAAAATTAAGTTACATAACTTTCCTTTTTCAGCACCTAATAATTTTTCTATAGTTAATAATGCTTGTATTAGTTCCCTAAAAATACGTAGATTCACAATAGAATACACAGAAAGAACAATATCCAACATTAACAAGCCAATAATTTCTGTTATTAGACGAACCTTATGTTAGGGGCAACGAGGATGAAATCGTCTCTCTCACAATGGACAAATCTAGTGTTGAGAACATTTAGATGAACTGCATACACTTTGATCCCATCAATCTTTAAAGGACTAGAAATTTGCAAGAACTTCAACTTGTTGTTCATATTCTTCAACACACCACTACTGATTAGGGGGATAATTTGCAAAACAAGTACCTCGAGGGAGGTGAAAGCTTCGACAACACTACTAAGGACACTAATCTCAAGAATTTGGATGTTCAAAAGTTCGAGGATCTTAAGATTTGAGCAGCTTTCTAAGGCACATGGAATCAGTAGTCTGTATCGAGAAAGTGACAGTGAAGTGAGGCTCTGATGGGAAAACGTATGTGGGAGAAAACAAAGCTCATTATAATCTCCATGATTTACAGTTATGAGTTTTTTGGTGTGTTTTATTGATGTCACTGTATTGATCCAATTTTGGAGTGTACCATCGTGACATTGCTAGATGTAATGATTGACTCACTCACCTAGAAAGTTGCATACTCCATCATTATGTCTACCAATGTCGCGATGGTACACTTCAAAATTGGATCGACACAGTGACATCAATAAAACACACCAAATAACTCAAAATTGTAAGAGAAATTTTAAGAAATGCCCTTTTCATCGTGCCCCTTTAAAAAATACCCTCATTTATCTTTCAAAAATACTTTTTTGGATTTAGGGTTGATTTAAGGTTTAATTTAGGGTTTAAATCTTGTAGGATTAGAGTTTAGTATTTTACAAACTATTTGAGTTTATGTTTGAGGTATTAGGGTTCATATTTTGGGAATTTTGGACTTATTAAGGATTAAACTTTTTTTAGGGTTTATAATTTTAGGGTTTAAGGTTTTAACCCTAAACCCTAGCTAGATTCTAAACCCTAAAACCCTACAAAATATTAAAAATGATAATTTGGATTGAATTTAGATTGTGACTAATATATTTTTCAAAAATAGCAAAAAAGAGGGGTATTTTTAAAAATGTGCACCGAAAAGGAGCATTTTTGAAATTCCCCCAAATTGTAAACCATGGAGATTATAATGAATTTTGCTTGCTCCCACAATGTATATTTAAACCCTAAATTTTCTTTTCTTTTTAATGTTATATAACTCAGATTGTTGATACCATAACCATATAATAATGTTATATAACTCAGATTGTTGATATATCTCGTATTTTACTGATTTTTACGATAATAAACACATATATATATATATATATATATATATATATTTTAGAGTCTATATTATTATTATTAGAGTCCAAAAGAGTCCATTTAGGTGCATAGACGAGTTTTGGTCACTTGGTGAATTAAGGAGGAATTATGGAGCAAAGGAAGCAAATACGTGGAATGATAATACAAAACCAGTCCAAAGTTTCTTAAAGATAGTGTCAGAAGAAGGTCTTACCGTAGGAATTTTAATCTCAAAATTTGACACGACATAGGAAATTGAGTTAGCTTCACTTTGGCGGTGGTTTCAACGCATTTTGATTATTGGTTGAGGAGATATGACGGTTTTAGTGAAGACATGTCATTCTGGTGGGCAGAAAAAGGAAATTTCCAACTATTATTCAGGAAAAAAAGGAATATCGAGCTTTCCTTATTTTTGCCAAGGGCAGACGTTTTTGTGCATATAAATAATATGTTTTGGTCATTGTTTAGGCTTGTGCATTAATTTACTCTGAGAGAGTTTTAGGGAGAGAGATTTCTTGAACCCTTATTGTTTTCTCTTTGATATCTTATTATTTTTAGTTGAATTGCATGATGTTTTGCTTAGCTATGTCTGAGTAATTCTCTTGTTAGGCTTAGGGTTTAGATGATTTTTTGTTTGCCATATGTCTAAATTAGGTTGAAACCCTTAAATCTTCCTCTAGATTGTGCTCATTGTTAGTTCATAGATTAGATACCCTTAAACTTGATCATATGTTAATTATTATACATGGAAGTGTTGGTAATTGCTTGAACCCATCTAAGTAGGAGTAAATTATCTATTCACAAAGTAATTTGGTCTAGATAGTTTTTGAACAATTGAACTAGGCTCATTGCATAATTAATCTCTTAGGACTCACAAAGGAATTTGATTTGCTAGGAATTAATTATAGATTGCATTCACAGCGGAAGTTGGTTTGCATTACAATAGCATTCATGTTTAGGAATTAAGTGGTACCTATTTTAACTGTGCGGTGTCGAACGACACCACTCTTGGTGTCGATCGACACTCGACGCGTCTGGCTGCAGTTTTGAGTCTTTACCTGAAGTTCCCGAGGCCTAACCTTGTTTTCAATTGTTTGAAACCCCATCATAAT
Source organism: Aurinia saxatilis (assembly GCA_900406295.1). Taxonomy (NCBI): domain Eukaryota; kingdom Viridiplantae; phylum Streptophyta; class Magnoliopsida; order Brassicales; family Brassicaceae; genus Aurinia; species Aurinia saxatilis. The sequence goes on along the minus strand of OVAP01005171.1, from coordinate 3,682 downwards.
ATGTTAGTTACTTGCTAGTTAGTCACATTAAAAACCTCTGTCCTAGATTTTATTTAGAGTTTATTAATTTGGTTTGCAATTTATCGGTCTCTGTGGATTCGATCCTTAGTACTATAACTGATTTGTTGTGCACTTGCAGTTAGAATACATATGTTAAAACTTTGTGTATCAATTGTCACAAGAAATACAACTAGAAACAATGATGATAGTACTTCACACTGACAAAAACTATGAATAACCAAAACAAAGAGTTTTAATAAATAAAGACACATAAATACATAAGTTGATATAAAGCCACTAAAACATAAGTTGAAAGTTCTTATAACAAAGAGTTTTGATTCTAAGCCTCTTAGGTAGGAGCAACAGTATCAAAACCACCAACTCGGAGTCTGAGCAGCGAAAACACTCTCAAAGTAGGATCCTTCAACTGTATGAAGTGCTCTATGTTCTCTTTCTCAAGAAACAGGTCCAACGCAAACAAGTAAAGCTTACTGCCTTTCTCAACCTCTTCCAGCTCTTATATTTCTTGATGCATTCACCTATGTTGTACTTGTAAGGTGCCATCAGATATACTAATGGAGCCTCTATAATATTCTTAGGCTCAGCCGGGGTGCATATCCAAACATCTCATCCGAGGTATCTATTCTTTAATGGTTTTGGTTTTGGAGAGTCCCCATCAAGAGATGTTCGGATATGTACCCAGTCTGAGGCCAAGAAGATCAAAGAGTCTCCATTGGTATATCAGATAACACCTTACGCGTACAGCATATGTGAATGCATCAAGAATTTAGCAGAGCTGGAAGAGGTTGAGAAAGCTAGTAAGATCTACTTGTTTGTTTTTGACTTGTTTTTGAAGAAAGAGAATAGAGAGCACTTCTTACAGTTAAAGGATCCTACTTTGAGAGTGTTTTTTGCTCAGATTCAGAGCTGGTGGGTCTGCTACCGTTGCTGCTACCTAAGATGCTTAAAATCAAAACTCTTTGTTATATAAAAAAAATCAACTTGTGTTTTTATGTCTTTATATTTCAAATGCCATAAATCCATACTCATTGCAAAAGGATGGTAAGTGATAGCTTAGTTCTTAGAGAGTACCTGAGAAGTTAGCTTTGTATGCAACCGCTTTCTCAAGATAGGCGCCATTGAAGGTCGAACCACTGAAATCAGACTCTCTGTTGTCTGCAGAAGTGAAGTTGGGCTCTTCTGTAACAATCAATAAGCAACAATTCAGATTTTTTTTCTTTCAAAACCAGATAACTACCTGTAACGGTTATGATCCAAACATGATATTTATTCCTAATCATCGATCACCGTTGGGATATAACCATAACAACAATAACATGTCTGAAAGAGCTAGCTATTCCGAATAATGTCATGAATCGCGTACCAGAGAACTACAACCATTGCTCAAACCCAAACATCGGACCTCGTTACTAGTCCAATTTTGTTGTTGTTGTTGTTGTTGTTGTTGTCACTGGATATAACATTGCACAATTTTTCCATATTTTTGCTCGTTTCAATCTCCTCTTAGTAGTGTTAATCGCTAAAAGATGGACATATGGATATCTAATGGAAATCACATATATCAGACTTTATCGTGGATCAATTAGTGTCATCAATAACTGCTACAAAGAGATAGAAAAATTCAGAAAAAAATGTGAAAGGTCACTCTAAAATTATATTGCTAAAAACTTCAAAAATATACTTTGATTGTACACATTAAAATTAAGTATTTACAAAATTACCCCTTTAACAAAAATATAAAATAAATTACTCAAATATGAATTCATTGTAACATATTTTCACTTCATGCATTGGATTCATCACAAAAAATCGATAAATCGTATTTGATTGATTGACAAACTACAAAAAATGGCCCTAATTAAGACGTTGATTTTCACTCCAAAAGAATTTCAAATGATCACTTATTTCTTCAGATACATTTAATCATAAAAATTATTTAAAAATCTCTTTTGCCCTCATTTTATTTTTCCACAGTTACCCCTTCCGGTAACTTGAGTGTGATCTTGTTCGAAAATAGGGTGTATTAAATCATGTATTTAGAATAATTTTGAGCAATTTCATAAATTCAATGTTATTGAAATATGTATTTTAAAAATCAGTGTTATTGGACTAGTGATTTGAACAAATACCATCAATTCCGGTGTTGTTTAAAATATTTTAAACTTTTGGTTTTATGTGAATTTAGAGTGTTTTGGATGATTTTTTTAATTAAAAATAAAAATACTTAAATCACATGATTTTAGGAGGAAATTGAGATGATTTCATTAGAACTTCTCAAAATAATCAAAACTCTCAATAAAATCATTAAACATCAAATGATTCAAAACTCTTGGTTGAATTCACCCCCTGAATTTCTGAAAACTATAGATGACACTTACCGTTCCCTTTTTCTTTGAGTTTTAGGTACCACACCTAACTTCAACTATAAATTAACACAAATGCAACACACTAAAGGGAAAATATAATGGTGAGTAATGAATTATTCAGTGAGTAAGATAATATAATGCGTACATGATTCACGTTAAACACCTTACTCAACGAGTAAACATCTAGAAAAGAATAGAATAAGGGAAATGGCTAAAATTACCACTTTTACGATATTTTTTTCTTTCAAACATACCACTTTCATTTTTCCAAAATTACCTTTTTTAGGATTTAAAGTTCGTTTAGGGTTCTAATGTTTAAAGCTTAGGATTAAAAACTTATAGAATTATGGTTTAGTGTTTAATAATCATTTGAGTTTAAGATTTAAGATTTCATGGTTCAGATTGTAGGGATTTTAGGGTCAAATTTTTTTTAGGGTTTAGGATTTTAATGTTTAGGATTTTAACCCTAAATCCTAGATCCTAAACCCTTAAATTTTTTTAAATTTTTTAAAAATATTGAAAGTGGTAATTTAATTTAAAATTGATATATTTTAAAAAGGGATATTAGCAAAAATAAGCAACAAAATTTCTGTAATTCTTTGTGTCCAATTAAGAGTGATGGCTATTATATTCTCTGTATTATATGTAATAAGGCAAAACTGCCGTTCTTCTTTAAACAACGTTCAAGAGAGAAACACAAAATTGAAATCTCTGTATCTGATTCATAAGCTACTGATTTTGAATCCGACCTTTAACTAATAGAGAGATCTAACTTCAAATTGAATCCACCCCACTTCAGAGAGATATCTAACTGATGGGGATTGGTTTTCGTCCAAAATATGTCCTCCAAGCGCACATGTCTCGCAGTAGTACTTAGGGGTCGAATCCACATGGAGTAGAGTGTACGCATTATCACGTCCAAGTTCACTCGAGCTAAGCAGCAATATGAAGTGATTTTGGTTTTTGGTCGATCGACAGTGTAAACTGGTTGATCGATGAAAGCACATTTCGGTCGATTGCAGTATGCGGTTGATCGATCAATGCCTGAAAATGTTAAAACAAAATAAAATGTGAGATTAATCAAGAAATAAAGGCGTGCAGAAGTGAGACAATGCATCAGAGGATCACGGTTTGAATTATTCAGGGTAGTAGCTAGTGTAAATGTCCTATTTTAAGCTATATAGTTGAGATCACTATTAACTGGCTATCCTTATGGTCGCTTAGCCAGTCTAGTTCAATTGGTGTCCGAGTTAATTCTAACATATATCTTTTTAGAAAGAGAACCTATGGGCTGA
>OVAP01005170.1:0-13408 GCA_900406295.1 Aurinia saxatilis | reverse complement strand
TGAATGCAAAACAAGTATGAAAAAGGGCCTAAAATGCAACATATCAAATCCTAGGCAAAGAATCACTAACTATATATTAAGTCATTCCCATGGTCTTAATCACTTTGTTAATTTATAAATTCACTAGAATCCCAATTATGTATTTACTAATTTCCAAGCATAACCAACAAGTTCGCTATACAACTAATCCCTTTAGCATCGCTTAAACAGAAATGCAAGATAATTTGTTCTTTCAACCATTTCATCGAGCACCATCTGGGCACAAATCAAGCTTATGTTCTAAGTTAAGGATCAAGCCTAAACTAGAAATAAGACCCCAAATCTAAGGATCAAAGCCTCCAACCTTAGATCATCATCCTCTAACAATGAAGCCACCCTAATCTACTAGATCTCAAGTTCCATAAAAAGAGTACTCACACGTAGCAAAAGAAACAAAAGCAAACAAACGATCTAAGTTTAAGATGATTAAAAAGAGATAATGAAATGGATTAAGCCAAGACCAAATCTTAAATCCCATAAACAAAAGATATCAACCTGTTTACAAAAGTAATTTCGGGTTCTTGACTAAAGAGAGCCTTAATTTCAAAACGGCTAAAATGAATATTTAAAAGCTCCAAAAATGGACTCGGGTCGACCTGGGACAAACCAGGTTGGATATGGGTAAAACAAGAAAAACTTAACTAAAAACGCAAAATTCAACAAAAATCATTTGGATCGGGCAGTTCGGATCGGGTTATCGTCGATCCAAGCAGGCGAAAACCTTCTTTTGAAAGTTTCGAGTAATCGCTTGGATCGGGTTATCTCGATCCGAACTTCATTTTTCTTTCCCTTCATTTCCTTAGCTCCATTAAACCACACTTGAACTTCATCTCTCTTCTTATGATCCTTCCTCATTCCACTCACACGAAAAGGCTAAAATTTCACTTAACTCAAACAAGTGTCAAAATGTAAGAATGCAAGACAAAGGTCCTATAATGAAGAATTATGCAAAATGTTACTAAATGCATAACAAACTAACACTACATTAATGCATGACTAAAGAGACTAAATTATCATAAAGCAACGCTGAAAACATACATAAAATACACCATATCAATTCCCCCAAATTTAACTTGTCTGCAAAAAGACAATAAAGATTAAATCAAAAGAAAAGTTTGAAAGTCGGAACTCAAAGAACCCATGAAAAACATTCTTAAATTCACAAGACAAAATTGAAGTGTTGCTATCATTCAAGGGGAATCCTTACTCATTCAGTGTTAGGTAAATAGAGCACATCCGTCATAAACAACCAAATTAAGCTCCAACAAGATTCAAATCAACTTTCCATTTAGCATTTATTATAAAAGCAAGGTGGAATTCTCAAGAATGGACAATTGATCAAAAATCATTTGGCTAGGTAAAGAAAACGTTCAATGTGAAAGGAAATTTGGCTAGTGTTTTTTTTTCCACTTAGACAATTTACTCAACCCTTTTTCTCATTTCATTAATTTAGCATTTGCTTATTTGACTACTAAGGGGATGCAATTTTGTGTTTGGACTTTTTTTTTAAGGTGGGTTTTAGCCTTTTGGTTTGATACTCTCTCTAGATAGTCCTATTTAAAATTTGGATCACAACAAGATTTAGCCAATTTGGCAACAATTCTCACGTTTTTATACTCTCTTACGATATTTTCTCACACCCCCAAACTTGAACTAAATCCTCACTCTCTTTATACAACCGTTTCACACATTCCCAATCTAACAAGTGACCTCAAAAAATCCTAACCCTCCTAGATTAGCCAATGAGACCAATGTTAATGGAAGAAAGGAATTTGCCACTTCAATTCTCAAGATATTTTAAACATGATCATGCATATTTGAAAAGGCTTATCACACAAGACTAATGTTGGTTTGAATGTTTAGGTGCTTTTGGGACGGGATTACAATAACCTTGAAAATGAAGGTGGCTAACCAAGTCATTAGAGAGTGCTAAAGGAGGAATAAGATAACTTCATTATTTTGGTGTGATCCCAGGATTCAACCGATCACAAACTAATACTTGAGCACAGATGTAATCAAATTAAGCAAACTTGATCTATGATATACTCTCGAAATCAAAAACCAAAAACCAACTTACTTTGGCATAAGAGACAGACGAGACTGAGAGAGTGAATTTGGAACTGAGTTTTTTTTAGTTTTTCAGCTTATCAGATAATGAGGGTCCAAATCTATATTTATAGGTGCAGGAGACTTTCGGATTTGGAAATATCCAATTAGAAAAATACAGAAATGATCCACAAGTTTCGAAGATTCAGAATTGATTCGCAAGTTTCGAATCTAAGAAAATCTTCATTTAAATATGAGAGATTTATTTCTGCGAGGTATTCTCAAGAGCCCACAGACCCGCCTAAGCTCAATTCGGCGCGCTTGTGGAGAAACTTTCCTCCTTTCCCTATACACTTTTGAAACTAGTAGAGAGTGAGACTATATATAAAGGATTAAACACTCCCAATTTCTGATCTGGGATATTTTCCCAACCATCTCAAATTGCTCACTTTAGACCCTATACACTTTTGAAACTAGTAGAGAGTAAGACTATATATAAGGGATTAAACACTCCCAATTTCTGATGCGGGACATTTTTCCAACCATCTCACATTACTTTAGTTTAAACCCTTATTTTTAGACCCTTATTTCTTATTCAATATAAATCTGTTTACTCCAAATTTTAGTACTCGTTATGAGCTTTCCAAAGCACTACCAAAACAGTAATTCCAACCAGCGAATTAGATTTAGCTGCAACACAGTTTTGCAAAATACTAAACTTGGAGAATAAATTTGTGTCTTTCGTAGATCTTTGAAACTCTCTTGAAGATTTTAGTATTAGGATCTTAGGTATATAGTTACGTTTGCGTTTATTAATAATATGTTTGCAATAGCTCGGAAACAAACTGCTAACACTCAAAAGGCTTATTTGGGAGCCTTTACAAAAACAGAATCTTAAAGGTGACAGTTCATTTTTCGTTTTTATTAACCATTTATTTGAGATCATTAGGAGGTTAGTTAAATTATAATTTCGTAGAAAACAGTCTAATATGTTATAATTGTGTAAAATCCATTAGCGGTAGTCATTGTAATAATATTCACATATAAAAATTTATAGTATTAAGTTAGGTTGTTGAGTTCTTCACACTTACACAAACCGTATTGAAGATAGTGATTGACACTAAAATTGAATACTTTATTAGTTAATGCAATATGTTATATCAAAAGGAACCATTTTAAAGAAATTTCGTGGGGGTTCTGATTTTCGTATTTATAATAAACATAGACATCGAATTCTAACTTCTCATGTTAAACCTAATTCTTCTTTCTCAAAACTCTATATTAAAACTTACTATAAGTTTCTTGTAAGTTTCTACTAAGTACAACAGTAGATTTTGATAAGAATTTTAAAATCAATGATCCAATCACATGTACAGGATGTTCCATGGATTTCCAAATCAATTAAAATTTATAAATCAATGATCCCCAGCGAGAAAATTATTTTTGTACAAGTTACTTATTAACAGGTTAGTATGAGTGTATATTTTATTAGTTGGTTAATTCTTATTTGTATATTAAAAAATATTAGATGTTGTGTAGAGAAATATCCATACTTTTTAAGGAATAGATCAAAAGGTGAAATTTTGTTTAAGATAGACCATCATTTAGAGTAGCTAGTGTTGAAATGTGGTTTGAACTGGAAATTGGGTCAAGGTCGGGTCAAGACCAACCCGAAGAAGAAGGACGCGGATCTTTGGAGATAACCCGTTCTAATAACCGATTGAGTTATGTTGGTTTAACTAACTCAAAGACTCGGTTATTAATCAGTCAAAGACGTCGTCGTTTCGAAGATAAGCTTCATCTTCAACTCTGTTTTCGAGCTCAAGTCCTGAAGAAGAAATTCAGTTACGGATTCGGTTAGAGTCAGTTAGATTTGTGAGTTAGTGTGAGCTAAGTGATATATAAGCTTTGTAAATCACTTAGTCTTATCATCTCGTAATCTCGTGAATCATTGTAACCGAAAAAAAGAACAAAAATCGTGTGATAGTGGTTCATCGGAGAACAGAAGTTCCGATCACCAAAGTTCGTGGAGCTAGTGGATTCCGAGTTAAATCGTCGGCCAGACGTAGGGAGTGGCGAGCAATCGTCCAGACATAATCTCCCCTTAACCGGATAACATCTCGTCGTGTTCTTACTTTTTCGTGTTCTCAGTACTTCGTCTTCACAAACACAAATCAAATTGTACGAACAAATTCGAGTTTAGATCAAGATCGTTTGGTGAAAAACGGTACAAGTGGTATCAGAGCGAATGTTTCTACTCGGATCGTGAAGGTTTCTTGTTTAATCATCCTTCGTTTACCTCCAAATTCATCGAAAGATGTCTTCCGCAAGAATGGATGTAGAGAAGTTTAATGGATTGATGGATTACAATCTGTGGAAAGAGAAGATCCTTGCTTAGACAGAGTTACTGAATCTGATGGATGCTCTAAAGAAGCAGGAGCCTGAGTTAGCGAAGAAGAAAAGTAAGGTTAAAGAAGAAGCTTAAGATGGAGCTGCACCACCTAAGGTGGAGGCTGCTCGTGTAAAGACTCCTGCAGAGATTGAGCTTGAGGAAAAGCAAAGAAAGGCCAGAAGCACAATTGTGCTGAGTGTTACTGATAAAGTTTTGCGAAAGATTATCAAAGAAGAGTTTGCTGCAGGTATGTTACAGATGTTAGACTCAGTGTACATGTCAAAGTCTTTACCAAATCAGATTTACCTTAAACAAAGACTCTATGGCTATAAGATGAATGAGTCCTTGAGTGTAGAAAGTAACATTGATGAGTTCCTGAGGTTGATAACAGATTTAGGGAAAGTCAGGGTCACTATATCAGATGAGGATCAGGCCATCCTCCTCCTAATGTCTCTGCCAAAATAGTTTGATCAGCTGCGAGGCACGGAAAGACCACACTGACACTTGATGAAGTTACCAGTGCTATTTACTCAAAGCAACTGGAGTTTGCTCAGGAAGGAAAGTCAAGCAAGCCTCAAGGAGAAGGTTTGTACACGTCTTGCAGTACCAGGGGAAGAAGTGCAAATCGGGATTCAGGACAAGCCAAAGGAAAAAGTAGAGGAAGATCCAAGTCAAAGGATAAAAAGCTGACTTGCTGGACTTGCAGTGGTGAGGGACATTTCAAGAGAGATTCTCCAAAGAAGGGACAAGGAAAGCAAACGAATCACCAATCAGAAAAGTCAGAATCTGCAGAAGCAAATGGAGTAAGTTTTATTGAGTCTCTCACTGTATCAGAGACAAATTTGACAGATTGTGATGATTTTCATGAGATTTGGCTGTTAGAGAATGCCACGACCGAGGAAGGACATCGAGGAAGGACTGGTTAAGTGAATTGAATGAGTATGATGCAGGGTTAATAAGAATTGCAAATGGAACAACTTCAATAGTGAAAGGGATTGGTACTGTTATGATCAAGAATCTTGATGGTGGGTTTGTATCAGTAACAAATGTGAGGTATGTTCAGGATTTCTCAAAAAATATTTTGTCACTTGGGACGATTGAAGATCAGAAATGCAAGTTTGAGTCAGAAAATGGTCATATGAGAATCAAGAAAGGTTGCGGGGTCATCTTAAAAGCTAAGAAGCATGGGAAAATGTATTTGCTGCAGGGAAGAACTCATGTAGGGGAAGTAAACTCAGTAATGGCAAAAGATGAGACTAGTTTGTGGCACAGCAGACTAGCACATGTGTCCCAAAAGGGACTCGACTTACTGGTAAAGAAAGGAATGCTGGAAGAAGCAAAAGTTTCAAAAATTCAGTTTTGTGAAAGCTGTATTTTTGGAAAGGCTCACAGAGTTAGCTTTACAACAGGAAGACACATAAGTAAGAGATGTCTTGAGTACATACATGCGGATTTGTGGGGAGCACCAACTATGCCAGAGTCACTAGGAAAGTGTCACTACTTTTTAAGCTTAGTGGATGATTTTTCAAGAAAAGTTTGGGTGTACTTTCTGAAAACAAAAGACCAGGCATTTGAGAAGTTCAAAGAATGGAAGAATGGAAGAGTCTCAGAACAGATAATGGTTTAGAATTTTGTACTAGAGAATTTGATGGGTTCTGCACTGAGAATGGAATCACCAGGAACACCATTATTCCATACACCCCACAACATAATGGAGTAGTGGAAAGAATGAATAGAACCATATTAGAGAAGGTGAGAAGCATACTCAGTGAATCCGGATTGTCAAAAGCATTTTGGGCAGAAGCAGTGAACACAACTGTTCACATAATCAAACGGGTGCCATCATCAGCTATAGAGGGTCAAATACCAGAAGAGGTATGGTAAAAAAGGACTCCAAGATTGACAAATTTAAGAAAATTTGGCTGCATCTGTTACTATCACATTGATGATGGGAAATTACAACCAAGAGCTAAGAAAAGAATCTTCATTGGATATCCTGTTGGGGTAAAAGGGTACAAGGTATGGTCACTAGAGGACAAAAGATGTGTTGTGAGCAGAAATGTCACGTTTAATGAAGATGAGTTCTACTAAAATTTGTCAGTAAAGACTAGTGAAGCAAGGGAAACAGACATGGAGTTTTTGTCTCAGGGTTTAGAGTCAAATGGTTAGCACAAGCTCAGGTGCATATTTGGTGGTAGAAGCTCAGCAACAAACTGAGACTCCAGAAGATATTGAGGTATATGATGTTGTCCCGGACTCAGAAGATGAGATGTCAGATCATGAAACTGGTCAAGAAAGTCCAGTGAGCTACCAGTTGGTCAGAGACAAAGAAAGAAGACAAGTTAGGAGAAATCCCAGGTATGATAATGAGAATTATACTAACCTGGTTGGTTTTGCTATGCTGGTTTCAGAAGATGCTGACTCTCTGGAACCAAAAGATTTTATGGCAGCAATGAGGGATCCACAGAACAAGAAATGGTTGGGAGCTTCAGATGAAGAGATGGACTCATTGTACAGGAATTTCACTTGGGAGCTAGTCAAGAAGCCTAAAGACAGAAAAGTTATAGGTTGCAAATGGATTTTCAAACGAAAACCAGGAATTCCAGGAGCAGAAGAGCCTAGGTCCAAGGCCAGGTTAGTGGCAAAAGGGTATGCACAGAAAGAGGGTATTGACTACAATGAAATCTTCTCTCCGGTAGTCAAGCATGTTTCAATAAGGTTCCTCATGGCTATTGTGGTGAATGAAGGTTTGGAATTGGAGCAGCTTGATGTCAAAACAGCTTTCTTCCATGGTGAGCTAGAAGAAGAAATTTACATGTCTCAGCCAGAGGGATATGTGGAGAAAGGAACTGAAGAACGGGTGTGTCTGCGTAAGAAATCGTTGTATGGTCTTAAGCAGAGTCCTAGACAGTGGAATCAAAAGTTTAATGACTACATGATGGAGCTAGGATTCACCAGGGGAGAACGAGACCAGTGTGTGTACATCAAAGAGGTGAATGAAACATATATATACTTACTGCTCTATGTAGATGATATGTTGGTGGCTTGCAAAGATATGAAGCACATCACTGAGCTCAAAGCTCAGCTCAATGCAAAATTTGAAACGAAGGACTTGGGAGCAGCCAGAAAGATACTTGGAATTGAGATTGTAAGAGACATAAAGAAAGGTACGTTGTGTTTGACTCAGAGAGATTATCTGGAGAAGGTACTGAAGACTTATGGAATGGAGCAGGCTAAAAGTGTAGACACTCCATTGGGAGCTCATTTCAAGTTGAGAAACTCGTCTGATGATAAAACAGCTAAAGACCAAGAGTACATGAAGTCAGTTCCTTACTGCAACGCAGTTGGATCACTTATGTATAGTATGATTAGCACTAGACCTGATTTGGCATATCCAGTAGGAGTTATAAGCAGGTTCATGAGTAATCCGAACAAGGAGCATTGGAATCCAGTCAAATGGGTCATGAGGTATGTCAGAGGAAAGACAAAATTGAGTTTGTTGTTCAGAAGAGGAGGAGAGTTCAAAATCAGTGGGTTTTATGACTCAGACTATGCTGGCGATTTGGTTGAGAGAAGGTCACTAATTGGTTATGCATTTATGGCGGGAGGTTGTGTCATCAGCTGGAAGTAACAATTGCAGAAGTTAGTAGTAGTCTCAATCACTGAAGCTGAGTACATCTCACTCACAGAAGCAACAAAAGAAGCTATCTGGTTGAAGGGTCTAAGTGAAGAGTTAGGGTATCCGCAGGAAAAAGTAGAGATATTTTGTGACTCTCAGAGTGCTATGGCACTGGCAAAGAACAATGTGCAGCATGGTCTTTTCAAGCACATTGAAATAAAAAGGCACTTCATAAGGAAGAGAATGGAGCTTGGACAAATTCAAGTCTCTAATGTCACACAAGTGAGAATCCAGCTGATGTGTTTACCAAGGTATTTCCGGTTGGCAAGTTCAGACAGTTGCTAAGCTTGCAAGGCCTTTCTGACCACTGAGTCAGGAGGAAAATCGAGGAAGGAATCCACAAGTTGAAGCTAAGGAGTTCAAACCAAGGTGGAGTTTGTTGAAATGTGGTTTGAACTGGAAACCTGGTCAAGGTCGGGTCAAGACCAACCCGAAGAAGAAGTACGCGAATCTTTCGAGATAACCGGTTCTAATAACCGATTGAGTTATGTTGGTTTAACTAACTCAAAGACTCGGTTATTGGACGGTCAAAGACGTCGTCGTTTCGAAGATAAACTTCATCTTCAACTCTGTTTTCGAGCTCAAGCCCTGAAAAAGAAATTCAGTTACGGATTCGGTTAGAATCAGTTAGATTCGTGTGTTAGTGTGAGCTAAGTGATATATAAGCTTTGTAAATTACTTAGTCTTATCATCTTGTAATCTCGCGAATCATTGTAACATAAAAAGAGAACAAAAATCATGTGACGGTGGTTCATCGGAGAAGAGAAGTTTCCGATCATCGGAGCTCGTGGAGCTAGTAGATTCTGATTTAAATCCTCGGTTAGACGTGGGGAGTGGCGAGCAATCGTCATGCATTTTTGCCCCTGAACTGGATTACATCTCGTCGTGTTCTTACTTATGTGTTTTCAATATTTCGTCTTCGCAAACACAAATCAAATCGTACGAACAAATTCGAGTTTAGATAAGATCGTTTGGTGAAAAATTCTACAGCTAGGATAGTCGGTTTTATTATCTCGATAAGGAGATTAAACCTATATAATGCGTAGTTGTCGTACACTTCACTCAACTAAAATGTAGAAGAAATGAAGAAAACATTTTCCTAGAAGACAAAAAGGTTTGAGGAAAAAAAAAAAAAAAAACATACTTCTAAACCCGTTATATAAACGGTAAGCCACTCCCCCTCCTCCCAAAGCAATCACCTCTCAAACAGCTTTATTTCCAACATTCTAAGTACCAAATATGGCTGGCTATGACCTCGAAGCTATCGAAGCTGCACCTTTGAAGGATGATCTGGATATTGTGATCCCAACGATCAGGAGCCTTGACTTTCTAAAACAATGGAGGCCATTTTTGCAGCATTACCACTTAATCATTATCCAAGACGGAGACCCTTCAATTAAGATCCTAGTTCCTGAGGGTTATGACTACGAGCTCTACAACCGTAATGATATCAACAGGATCCTTGGTCCTAGAGCTAATTGTATCTCCTTCAAGGATGGTGGATGTCGTTGCTTCGGCTTCATGGTTTCCAAAAAGAAGTATATCTACACCATTGATGATGACTGCTATGTAAGTCTCTTTAATTTGATTTCCTATTCTTATTACATTTTTATTATAATTATATTCTAGTAACGCTATTTTTTTATTCTCTTGAAAACAAAAAAAAAAAGGTGGCAAAGGATCCAAGTGGGAAAGACATCAATGTAATAGCGCAGCACATAAAGAACCTGGAGACACCTTCAACACCATACTATTTCAACACTCTCTATGATCCCTTTAGAGATGACACTGACTTTGTGAGAGGATATCATTTCAGCTTAAGGGAAGGTGTTCCGACTGCCATCTCTCATGGACTCTGGCTCAATATCCCCGATTACGATGCCCCTACCCAACTCGTTAAGCCTCGCGAGCGCAACAACAGGTCATGATATTATTTACTCAAATAATTTGGTTAGTGTTTTGGATACACACATATTATTTTAGTTAACAATAGCGTACAGTATGTCTTGGTATTAGTAAATTAATGTAGTTTTTGTTTATTAGTTGTAATACAGTATGTCTTGGTATTGGTTGTACTAAATCAATGTAGTTTTTGTATATTAGTTGTAATTACTATATTAGTTGTAATACAGTAGCGTTAACAATAGCATACAGTATGTCTTGGTATTGATTGTACTAAATCTCTTGGTTGTATTTACAATAATTATGTATATAAACGCCACCATAGCCCTTGCAGATTTGTTGATGCAGTGATGACAATCCCAAAAGGAGTACTGTACCCAATGTGTGGGATGAATCTGGCTTTTAATAGAGAACTTATTGGACCGGCTATGTACTTTAGCCTTATGGGTGAAGGCCAGCCCATTTCCCGGTACGATGACATGTGGGCTGGTTGGGCAACCAAGGTTCAATCTTTCTTCTTCTCATTGTTCTGGTTATGGCTACCTAAAATTCTCATTTTATCTTGAATCTTGATACATTGTGAAATAAAATCAGGTTGTTTGTGACCATTTGGGGTTTGGGGTGAAGACCGGTTTGCCGTATGTGTGGCACAGCAAAGCTAGTAACCCATTCGTGAACCTGAAGAAAGAGCATAGTGGAATCCACTGGCAAGAGGAAATGATTCCGTTCTTCCAAAACCTTTGCCTCTCTAAACAGTCTGATACTGCAGCTAAATGCTATATGGAGCTCTCCAAGATAACGAAGGAGAATCTCAGTAAAGTGGATCCTTACTTTGAAAAGTTGGCAGATGCAATGGTCGCTTGGATTGAGGCGTGGGAGGAGCTTAACTCGCCCCTTGTTGATGGAAAAGATGTCAAGGCCAAGTGATGAATATAATATGTAATGCATCATGCATAAGTATACTGCCAGTTTATAGTATATGATCTCCGTTTTGGATGTGTGCTCCATTACCGTAATGTAATTGTTTGTGTGATTATTGCGTATTTGTTCTTTTACTTTGTTTCATATGTACTAAGCTTGATTGGAAGAATAATATCCATACTTTTACTTACATGGATGATTTCGTTGATTTGATTTTTTATTCTCACAATAATATTTCTCATATTGTACACTTACCTATATTCTTACATGTTTTAGCTTCTTTTTTTTTGTCAGTTCTTACATGTTTTAGTAGTCTCCAACCTTTTGAAATAATATACTCTACAGCTCTGGATTTTCCTGATCGCTTAAGCAGATTCCACGAACTGATGCTCCTGGGTGTAAACAAGCTTTTTTATATGAATAAATTTAACACTCCTTCAAAAGAATAATTTTAGGAATTATGTCTATACATAAAAGAAACAGAGGTATTTAAATTGGAAAGCAACAAAAAAGGAATACTTGATCAATATACATTATACTTTTTTTTTACGAGCAATCCCCAACGTATTATTAGAGTAATTATATTAAAGAAAGAATCTAATGTGTCAAACTAAAAATGAAAATGAACTCAATTTATTGATGACATGTAAATGTGACATAGCAGATTTTTCTTTAAAATAGCAAAAATCTCAAAATTAATTCTGAAAATTGGGGTTTGTCCAAAATATAGCGGAAACGGTGATTATTGAGAGATTTTTTAAGAATCAATTTGAGAGAAATGATGAGAGTGATCTTAACGACAAAAATGTCGGTGTCTATTCTTCTATTGAGGGTTTTGTTTTCCTTAAATCTGTTAATGATTACATAAACAAAAAATACTTTACAGGATGATTTGACAATATTGTAAGGTGTAAAGGAAAATAAAAACACATATTAATGTATAGTATAGACAATAGACTTATTTAACGTTTATTAAAAATTCATCCTTCGATCATTGCCTTGATTATGTACATGTTTTAGTCTTTTTTCTTGTTATTATTGGGTTACAACTCACCGATATTTTCACATAATATAGACAGTGGAACTCGATCAAGGGTGGGATGGTGCCTAGTCTCAGTGGACTTACTACTTGCCATTAGAATAAGATCAATTCACCAATTACTCTATATATAATGTATGATTTTGTGCATTTACTTTTATTTTTTTGACAGAAATTTTTGTGCATTTACTAAATTCGTTATATTTATACAAAAAATATTGACAAAAATAAATAATTATTTTGTTTGGGATGACACGTGGTTACTTATACGTGGATATGATGAATTGCAATTAGTAGTCAATTCTAATGATGCGATCAATTTAATAATTATCCTTATCTAAACTGAACAGTCTGAACTACGCATGATCTGATAGTGCCGCCTGTGGCAGTGTTTTTCTCGTGCGGATGTAATGTGAGAAGGCTCTACACTGCGTGGAAGTGTTTCCTTCCTTGTGATTTTATGTCAACGCAGAGCGTAACAAATTTAATAACTAACTAGAATTTCCGCACGCGCTACGCGCAGATACTAAGTTATTAACAAACCGGCCGATTAGATAATAAAGCATAACATATTGATTGGTTATTAAAACTCGGTTAGGTCCTAAACCCTTATCTCAATCTTGTCAATTTCTTCTCCCGCCGTCTTCGTCTTTGTCTTCTCCATCTCACACCAATCTTGTAGGAATCAAATTTCGTGTGGTTTTGAAATGATGATAAACTATCATCTCAATTCTTGATCCATGTCTTCTCATGAAGCATTGGACACCAGAACTTCATAAAACATTTGTTGAAGCTATCAGTCAGGTCTCCCTCCGATGTATTGTTCTTCGGCAAAAAGGCTTGATAAGCATTATTACTTCCCGACTTTAAACCTGCAATCCCTATATGTAGAAATGAAAAAAAACCAAAAGTTGTAGAGGGCGAGACTCTATATAGATGAACATTACCTCTTCAGTCAAAGGTCTGTTTTTTGCAGAGATCCTGCGTCATCAAAATAAAAAAACCATAATCCTAGAAAAAAGAAAACCACCAGGTCCATCACCAAGGAAATATTCTTAAGAAATCAGAGTTGACGATGGCTTCAGTTTGGTTGGTCTCTTCCCTATGCGAAGAGTTACACATAAAAATTCAAGGATCATTTGCTTATATGTCTCTCTACTTCGTCTCTTCAAATCANAAGAGTTACACATAAAAATTCAAGGATCATTTGCTTATATGTCTCTCTACTTCGTCTCTTCAAATCATTTATTATTAGAGTCCAAGTGAGTCATTTTAGGTGCATGGACGTGATTCTGGAGCATGGGAAGAATCTAGAAGGTTTATGGAGAAAAACGGAGCGATTTAAGGAAACGAAGAAAAATGGAAAACAGAGGGGTGTCGATCGACACCA
>OVAP01005169.1:0-13408 GCA_900406295.1 Aurinia saxatilis | reverse complement strand
CAATTGTATTCTTGCAGTTAGCTCTTAGGGTAAATTTGAGCATATCAATGAGCTTAAGTAAACACACCTTATTTGCTTCGGCCAGGTTTTTAAGTCCCAATCCACCCTCCAGAGTGGGAGTGCACACATCTCTCCATAATATTTTTGCTTTTCGACGGTTGAGGTCTGGACCCGACCAAAGTAAAGCACTACATAAGCTATCAATCTCTTTTATGCAACTGGAAGGAAGTCTAAAAGCAGCAAGCCAGAAATTGGCAATACTAGCAATAACCGACTTCAGAAGCATTAGTCTACCCGCAAAGGAAAGAGCTCGAGTTGACTATGATGTCATACGCTGTCGTATTTGTTCGACTAAGGGGCTGTAATCAGTAGCACTCATACCCTTTGTGATAAGTGGCAGTCCCAAGTAATGCACCGGCAGTGAGCCAGATGCAGAGGGGAACGTCTCCAAGATCGTTTGCTTGGTAGAAGCAGAGAAACCAGCCAGATACACAGTTGATTTTTCAAAACTGATGGACAATCTCGATATGGCAGCAAATTCGTCAAAAATATTTATAATCGCCCCCAAAGAATTTTTACTGCCATCCGAAAATACCATCAAGTCATCAGCAAACGATAAATGGGCTAGACTCAGATTTTTGCGCATGGGATGATAACCGAACCGTCGACTAACCGCTCCCGCATCTAGCATAGAGGATAAGATATTCATGCTTATTACGAACATATATGGAGAGAGCGCATAGCCTTGCCTCAGTCCCCGAGAACTGTTGAAATACCTAGACGACTCGCCATTAACTTGGACAGAAAAAGATGGAGTCGTGATACATATTTGAATCCAGTGAATAAACTGTGATGGAAAATTCAAAGTCTCCAGGACAGTGAGCAAGAAGGACCATTGTACCGAGTCGAAAGCCTTCGAGATATCAATCTTCATAGCACAACGCGGAGATATATCCGGCTTGTGATAATCCTTGATGAGTTCTGTGGCTAAAAGGACGTTCTCAATGAGTAAGCGCCCCTGCACAAAAGCCGATTGATTTAATGCGATAAACTTAGGCATAATTAATTTCAAGCGGTTCGTGAGGAGCTTAGAGATAGCTTTATAGAGGACATTACAACGGGATATCAGGCGGTAGTCCTTCATCATCTTCACACCCTCTTTCTTTAGTATCAATGCAAGAATAGTAGAATTAACCCCCTTG
The DNA here is from genome assembly GCA_900406295.1 of Aurinia saxatilis. Taxonomy (NCBI): domain Eukaryota; kingdom Viridiplantae; phylum Streptophyta; class Magnoliopsida; order Brassicales; family Brassicaceae; genus Aurinia; species Aurinia saxatilis. The sequence continues at coordinate 12,206 of OVAP01005169.1, read as the reverse complement.
GGAAGGAAACCTCTAACGAAGAAAGATTGAACCATTGTTGTAACATCATTACCAATAACGGGCCAAGCAGCTTTAAAGAATTCTAAAGTGTAACCATCTGGACCAGGGGACTTATTGCTAGGCATTGCGAAAATAACCTTGCGAATCTCCTCATCCGTGACATTTGTGTCCAAAATCCGCTGATCAACTTCAGAGCAACATAAACCGAGTAGCCCATTTAAATCATCCGGTGCAGCCCCTACATAATGTGATGGGTGTTGATTAAGGAGTTCAGAAAAGAAACGGGAAGCTTCGCTCTTTATGTCCACCTGATCCACCACGATATTACCATCGGGACATTGTATCTCTCGAATGGCATTCCTTACAAGTCGTCCTTGTGCTGCACGGTGAAAAATCTTATTATTTTTATCTCCCACATTTAACCAGTGGAGTTTCGAAGTTTGCTTTAGGAAGATTTCCTTGAGACCCGAAAGATGTTCCCCTCGCTGATATGCCTCTGTCTCCAAAGCTTGGTTTGCCACAGTGGGATTGAGATGATTTTGATGTTGCTTCGCACAAAGAAACTCATAAGAATCTTTCGTCCTCTGTTGCAATGGACCTAGCTTATCTTTCGCCATTGCACATAATGTTGGCTTTAAGGCCTTGAGCTTCTTGCTGAGAAGGAACATTGCTGATGTCGAGACATAAAGCGGATTTCCCGGCCAAGCACTCTCTACTTTATCCAGAAGATCATGCATAGTAGCAAGACTGTTAGGAAAAGGCTTGCGTGGCTGAACCTGAGCTACATCAAGCATCACACGACCTCGCAGATGGTCAGAGCAACCTTCCGCCTCGAAAACACAGTACGAGTGGGGGAACTCAGTTAGCCAGCGAGCATTTACAAGAACTCGATCAAGTTTCTTGAAAATCAAATCTGCAGACCGTTTGTTACACCACGTGTATAGAGGGCCATGTTGAACCACATCATTCAGTGAGCAACATTGAAGCGTGTCAAAGAACTTCTTAGAACCTTGTGAGAGGATGTGATGAGTATAAGAATGTTCATCCGTGCGGATATTATTATTAAAAACACCAATTACTAGCCATTTTTTATCATGGAACATCGGGGACCGATGGTGAGATAGAATGTCACACCATAGTTCCTTTTGTTTAGTATCAATATTATAAACAGGTCCGGCCCAACAAATATTAAAACATTTGGCTGTCTAAAGAAAGAAAAAAATGTTTGCCCTCAATGTTATTCGAACTCTGGTTGATTTACAATCAATGATAACATAGCTATTAGACCACAATAAAGAATTTGTTCAATTATGTTGTCCCATATTCTTATTAAAATTTTGGTGACTAAAACTTGTACTTCTTGGGCTTTAACCTTGGGCCGGACCTGATTATAAACATGCACAATTTAAATTAAAAAAAACATATTAAAATAAGCATTTCTTAAAAAATTTCCAAAAGCTTCCCTGCTTTCTAGTCCAAAATCATTACATACTCATTCTGTATGCAACTTTATGGCCTTAACCCTTAAATATAGGCGAGAGAGACAGTGTGGAAAACTTTAAGTTGTGGTCGACGATTATGCCACCATCTCTCCATCCGCCTTTCATTTATTGGTACACATAGTATCCGGTGGTGTCTTAATATGCGGAAACTTCATTTTATATCGGAATAAATTATATATTTGTAGGGAAATTGGCCGATAAATTTTTTTATAATTTAATAAATGATCAAGTAAGATGTGTGGCTACAATATCCAATATATGCATATAACATATATTTGTATTTTGTCTCTTATTGATGGAAGATTTGTTTATTAAAACATTCTTCGGCCAAGATCTAGACTTTTTCAAAACAAATTTCCCTATGTGATTAACCCGAATCGTAAGCATTAGAGAAACACAGAAAAAAATATGGTGGCTAGCAATAGATTTTTAGAAGATTTTGGTGTGTCTGTTTGATACAAGAATTTTAACTCTAATATTAACTACAAATACACAACAAATACGATGTAGTACTTAGAGATCGAATCCACAACGACCAAATGATTATACTACCAATTTCTAGATTCCAAATCAAGCTTGGACAACAGAATTTTAAGTAACTAATTAAAGCAGAGAACAAGCAATTTATCAATGATTTCAATCAATTAAAACAAATTTAGGCGTTGGAAACTTTGGATAAGAATCTAATCTGTTGTCAAAATTAGACGAGTGTCGATCGACACCATTCGTAGAAAATCAGTCATCTAATAAATTCTTAAACATGAATAATTAAAACAAACAAACCAACTCTCGATGTATAAGCTATTTTAGTTAAATTCCTAACAAACCAAATCTCTTTTGTGAATTCTAATGAATTAACTAGCATTAAAAACATATTCAATTGTTCATTAATTTTCTACACTAAATCTCTTTGTGGAATTTTTTTAGCAATTCTATATCATTCCAGAAATAATTAACACTCTCATGTATAATAATTATCCTATAATTTAGACTCTAGATGATCAAACTAGAATTATCATTAAATACAATCTAGAAGAAGAATTAAAAGATTTCCTAAATATAGTTTATCGCTAACAAAAATTCATCTAAACCTAAGAAACCTAAACCTAATAAGAAAATTACTCAGACATAGCTAAGCAACACATCATGCAATAATTGAAAGAGGCTTAACCACATATACCCATTTTTTTATACCATTAATCACATATACCCACATTCCTTCCTTCTCTTGTAAAAAATCTAAAATACACCTATTTAAATTATTAACTATTTATGAGGTTTTAGGGTTTAGGATATAGGGTTTAGAGTTTAAAAACCCTAAACCCTAAATCATAAATCCCAAAAAGTCTTCCCACCCCTAATAAATCATAACCCCCTAAAATATTTAATCCTAATAATTAAACCCTAATTGTTATTAAAAATTAAATCCTAAGTTTATAAGCGTTTAACCCTAAGTAAATTATAAATTCTATAATTTTAATAAACCCTAAATCCTAAACCCTAACAAATATATCATTTATAATGAAAAATAACTTTGGTAAATGAAAGGTATAATGATATTAAAATAAAAAGGGGTGGGTATATGTGCTTAAAAAATGGGGTGTGGCTTATATATGGTTAATGAGTATGTAAAATTGGATATATTTGTGATTCTCTCTAATTGAAAATAGCAATAAATTTAGATATCCAAAATGCTCCATAATTAAGAGTTTGTAAGGGAGAAGAAAGTTGGGTATGTTCCAGAGGTTTCTTCTCCCTTACAAACTCTTAGAGAGTTAGAAAATTGTATGTGCCTAAACTTAAACAGTGGCCAAAACATTATATTTATAGGGTTTTGTACAAATTTAAGAAATTATAAATTACTAAAACTAATTTTACTTAAGTGATTAAGGAAAATTGCTTGATCTTAAAAAATTGGAAAAATGCTGAAATTACGCATGGTATCGATCGACATTCCTTCTAGAATTTTCCATTTCTTTATTTACCTTTTTCTTCTCATCAAACTTGATCCTTTTGCTCCATAATTCTTCCATTATTCACCAAATGCTCCAATCTCGTCATTTTCCCTAAAATAACTCATTTGGACTCTAATAATAGTATAGACTCGATAAAACAGATAAATATATGTTTTTTTTAGTATAAAAACCGGTAAAAATTAGGATATGTCAACTCCTTAGACTTAATCTTTGCTTGCCATCAAGCAAAACATAAACTAAAAATGTGGAAGTAGTTTGAAAACATAGGAAACTCACCTTGCTTTAGAGAATCAAATTGATCTTGCCCAACCTAGTAATCCACGCATCAACTCGGCTAACTCAAAACTTGACCACCATGTACTTCTCCATAGACTTCCTTAGCATTCCAAATAAACCCACGACCTAGGTAAGTCGTCCATCCATTACCATCGCTTGTCTCATCTTTGATCACAATGGCAAGAAAGTTCTAGACTCTTTTCTCATACATTGCTTGACAAATCAACTTGAAGACAAATATTTTATACTCTCTCCCAAACTTGAGTGTTTCTCACTTTTTGGTGGTGGATTATTAAGATTTGGAATCTTTAGCCTATACCTTAGTCTTTCACAATATGGGTAGTCACATTTTCGAATGAGAGAGTAAAAAATTCTTTCTCTTACTTGTTATATTTGTCAAGCATGAATGAAAGAATCAAATACTTGAACATTGATCACATCAAAGAGGTGAAAAAGTAAGCTCAACCGCCCGGATTTCGGCAACTATGCATGAATGTTTTTGTATTACCAATTGGCCCTTGGATTTTTCATTAGTCTCGTTTTGAAATTAGCCTTGCAAATGATGGTTACTTAGATGAAAAAGACACAATCAACAAACCAAGCAAAGATCATAGTTTCCAACTTATTTTGACTCGATAAAACAACTCAATAAAAACCAAAGTATTCAAAAATTAAACCAAAAATCAAGACAAGAAAAATACATAAGTATTTCCCTCCCCCAGACTTTAACAACATTATCCCAGTGTGTAAAAATCTTGAGGCGAGAAAAGAATGAAAATAATAATCTAGAGAGTCGAAATTAGAAAACTTATCTATGTTTTCTGCAAGGGTGTCGACATCATGCTGGTGTTGATCGACACCATTCCATGAACAGACCCAATTTTTTCTTTAGTTTCTGAAATAATTAGAGAAATCCATTTTTTAAAACACCAAAAATAACTATAATTTACTAGTGGGTTGCCTACCACTAAGCGCTTATTTTTAGTCATTATCTTGACTATTGTTTGGAGTTTAGACGGATGGTGGAACAGCTAACGGAATGATGTCTCCGTTAGGTACTTTGCCATGATTAAAGTAAAGCTTAATTTGCTGGCCATTCAGTACGAACTCCTCCCCTTAAGCATTTGAAATCACAACAGCACCATAGGGCCGAACAGGTTTAACCGTGAATGGACCTGACCAGCAAGAGTGCACTTTTCCAGGAAATAATTTCGAACGAGAATTATAAAGGAGTACCTGGTCATTTAGTTCAAATATGCGGTTGATGTTCTTGCGGTCATGACGAGCTTTGGGGCGTCCCTTGTAGATTTTTGAATTCTCATAGTCGAGATGTCGAATTTTCGTATAACTCATTAAGTTGTATAAATCATGTATAGTAATTATCCTATAATTTAGACTCTAGGTGATCAAACTAGAACTAGCATTAACACAATCTAGAAGAAGAATTAGAAGATGTTCCCTAAATATGGTACTTTATGGCTAACAAAAATTCATCTAAACCTAAGAAACCTAAACCCAACAAGAAAATTACCCAGACATAGCTAAGCAAAACNTAGCATTAACACAATCTAGAAGAAGAATTAGAAGATGTTCCCTAAATATGGTTTATGGCTAACAAAAATTCATCTAAACCTAAGAAACCTAAACCCAACAAGAAAATTACCCAGACATAGCTAAGCAAAACATCAATGCAATAATTGAAAATAAAAATAAACTTAGATATCCAAAAGAATAAAGAGGGTTCAGAGGTATCTTCTCCCTTACAAACTCTTAGAGCATTTGAAAATTGTATGTGCTTAAATGATGGCCAAAACATTATATTTATAGGTCCTGGACGAATTTAAGAAATGGTAAAACCAATTTTCCTTAAGTGATTCAACAAAATTGCTTGATCTTCAAAAATAGGAAAAAAAAAGCTGAAACTTCACATGGTGTCGAACGACAACAAGGTGGTGTTAATCGATACCCCTTCTAGAAATTTTCCATTTTCTTCGTTTGACTTTTTCTTCTCTTAAAACTTGATCATTTTTCTTCATTGTTCTTCCATAATTCACCAAATGCTCCAAACTCGCTCTTTGCCCATTTGGACTCTAACAATAGTAGTATAAACTCGATAAAATATATAGATATATATTTTATTAGTATAATAACCGGTAAAAACTAGGATATATCACTGTTAAGAAGACTTTCCGAACCATATTTCATGCTATCCTCACACAGCTTTGTCCCTAATCACAAACCAACTTTATAAGCGCCTTAAATAAAAGAATCTAGAAACACAAATTTGTAGACGCGGCTGCAATGCATATAAGCGTAAAGTTTGATTCGTCTACCAATTTCATGAAATAGGTACCTAGCATAAAGAGTTACAAGAAAAGTGTGATGAGAGTGATGGTTGCAAGAGATATTCCTTGCAATTATCATAGAGATCGATGCAGCATCAACGATAGAGGAAGCCATGATTGTAGACTTGCCTGTGTGGTTTGGTTATAATACAAAGAGAAGCTGCTTTTGTGTTTTATTTTATTTTATTGAAGTTACGAGGAGATAGAGAGACAACCTTCTTTTCTAATGGATGGGTTTTCTCTATGCATTTTGATCGTGATCATGATACCTATGTGCATTAAAATGTGAGAATGGTGTATGTGCGTCTCAACATCAACTTTCTCAACAAGAACAATAAAACGACAAATATAAAAACATAAATATAATTGTGGATTGATAGTAAAATTTAATTGTATGTATTATATTTATTAAATCTTAGTCATTTTTAGGGTATTTTAGTCATTTTATATCCACTAAAAGTTATTTAAAAAAAGAAAAAAAGAAGAAGGTATTTTCCAAACACACTAACTCNGGCTAGGAAAATACTTCGAGATTATTTGTAAGTGTAAACCTTGACGGGGTGGAATCCGACCCCCACATGGTTGAGCTAAACAAGATGGATGAGCTAAAAGAGCTTGATTAGCTAGATAGTCGGGTAAGCTAGCTATACGAGCTAAGATACCTGGATGAGCTAGCTAGCTGAGCTAAGTAAATTGACAGACAACACAACGTAGTTGGGTAAACCGGCGGACTGATCAGTTGGAACCTGAGCCAAGTTGACTACGGTGGTTGCCCCAACTATGTAGTTAAAGAGTTACTTAAGAAAAGGATGCCAACACCTGAAAGAGTGCATAACCCAAAGGGTACATCCTTTCATGAAAGGATGGTAGTTACGAAATGATACATATAGCCCAAAGGACTCTTCCCTTCGAAGTGTGTTAGTTAAATTTAAGAGATACTTTCTAAACTCTATATAAAGAGGGGAGTTAGGGGGAGATAAGAATAACCCACGTGACATGTTCTTTTCAGAGAAAACAGAGAGAAAAGTGTGAGAGAACGATCCGGGAAACATCTGGTTCTGTTCGAGTATATCTGGGCTGTAATAGATCGATGATTGGGTAGTTTTGGACGGATCTAATGAACGTGATGGGACAGTCCTAGAGTCAGGATCGACTACCAGTTAAGAAGGATATAACGATCGAGTATGAGTGATTAGGGGCGAATTATCGGGATTTGGGTATGAGCGCTCGAGTGTGAAAGATAGTATGCAAAGCGGCAACAGAAGGGTGTGTGCAAAGAAGCGATGATTAAAAGCTGCAAGCACTAAAGGGTGTGACCACTTATGGGTGTTAATACGGATAGATAATGGCTAGACTTAGATTGTCTCGTCTAGAGATTCAACGAATATTTAGAGTTGGTTACCTAGTATAGGGAATCAACGGATTGTATAAAATGACATAACTTGACCGAGTAGGATAAATCTTAATCCAAACGAAAGTCACTATTCAGATTGAAAACTCGAGCCCGAATGTTTCGGCCAAGACTAATTTAGACTAGGGGGGCTGTCCGAAGGTACGTATGAGTAATCGGTGCAAGGATCATTTCAAATGAGCGAACTTAGAATGAGTATGGTGTTTCAGAAATGTTCCGCTGCGTAATAATTATGTTAATATAGTCTATGCTTGGAAACAACTAAGTATAGTTATTAGTTAAATACTAAGTTTGAATTCTATATATTAAATATATGTAAAAAGAGGTTTAAACGTGTAATTTTAGGCTGTCGGTCTAACTAAGACAGTTAATAGAAAGCCAGGTCAAAGTATTATTAAAAACTAAAACATTAATATTTCAAGATGAATTCATTATCTTTAAACACTAAACCATTTCTCATAACTTAATACCGATAATTATTGACCATTTATTTTAAAATTAATAATTTATCGTATACTGCTTTTCTTTAATATTCAGCTCATAATAACATTGTCACGGCCCACGTTCTAAACCTACCACAAGTTCTTTTAACTCGATGTCAGGTTTTTGACAATTATTATTTCTTTACTCGATTCGTTCGAATACCATTGGTTGTACTTAATATTTACATTTTTGAATAGACTGTTACGCGCGGTAGCTCGATTGACAAAAATAAAAATAAAATAGGAAGCAGGCGAGGAGAGTATGAGCTCATGTCAAAAGTTGAAATTGTGTTGACAATAAGCAGCATGTGATAGCAAAATATATCTACAAGAAACTTCCAGCAAAAAGTCAACTAATGTATTTCTATAGACTATATAATATGATAAATTTGTGAGACAACAGGAAACTTCCATCTCTTTTTCCTTTTCCATTTCCAGCATCTATATAAACTAATGTACCTCACCTCAACTCCATCAGCAAATACATCTGAGGTTGGAAAGCAACTAAAAATGAGGTTCGCTTTCTTGATTCTCTCTGTCTTCGCAGCACAATCTGTGTGCGTCTTTGCGGGCAATTTCCACAAAGATGTTAACATACATTGGGGTAACGGCCGTGGAAAAATTCACGACCATGAAGGAAAACTTCTTTCTCTCTCACTCGACAAAACCTCTGGATCTGGTTTCCAGTCGACCCAAGAGTTTCTCTATGCAAAAGCTTGTGTGCAAATGAAGCTCGTCCCTGGTAACTCTGCTGGAACAGTCACAACATTCTATGTAAGTTATAAACATTATTGCTCTCTACCTAATGCACTAGGATCCATATATTCAACCTAGTTGTTTTCATGATGACTTTGTGTAGCTTAAATCTCCTGGAACTACTTGGGATGAGATCGATTTCGAGTTCTTGGGAAATGTAAGTGGTCATCCGTACACTCTTCACACCAATGTTTACTCAAAAGGACAAGGAGACAAAGAACAACAATTTCATCTATGGTTTAATCCAAGTGCTGACTTTCACACTTATTGCATCAACTGGAACCCCCAGAGGATTATGTAAGTATTGTCTCTTACACATATGTATAAATTTTGAGGCCATGAGCACATGAACCAACATTACATTTTTCTCTTCTCTTCTTTTCTTTCAGATTTATAGTTGATGCAATTCCAATTAGAGAGTTCAAGAACTCTGAGACAATTGGAGTCTCATATCTAAAGAACCAACCAATGAGTCTCTATGCGAGCCTTTGGGAAGCCGAGCATTGGGCAACAAGGGGAGGTTTAGAGAAAACAGATTGGTCAAAAGCTCCTTTCACTGCTTACTATAGAAACATCAATGTGAAAGGATGTGCTTGGGCTAATGGAAAATCATCTTGCCCCGGAAAAAAGCCATGGTATACTCAAGAACTTAATGCCAACGGATTAAACAAAATGCGATGGGCACAGAAACATTACATGGTCTACAACTATTGTAACGACAAAAAGAGGTTCCCCCGAGGTATTCCTCGAGAGTGCAGCTAGATTATTGATTCTTTGCTTCGTGAGTAAGTTACTTGGTATTGGGTTTGTATCTCAATATTGTTCCTGTCTACTATATTTCATCTCCTTATATGTGGTGTATGTGTAAGATTACTTGAATAGTACTAAATAATAAATTATGGAAAAAAAATTATTTCTAAAAACTACAAATGCAGTTCATTACAATGTCTTGTATATGCATGCACCACAATGCTCGGGAAGATATATTAAAATATTAAGCTTAGTAGGTCGCTTAACAACTTTCCAAAATACTATATATATTTCTGTTCAAAATATAAGTTTTTCCAAGTTTTTTTTGTTTTTCTGTTTGAAACTTAGTTTTTCGAAGTTAAGGTCTGTTCAAAGCTCAGTTGTGGAAAGGACTGTGTTCAGTAGGAAATTTGTATCTATATTTATGTTAAAAGCAGATAAAAGTAAAACTGATGTGTATATAGTTTCATGTTATAGGATGAAAATAAACTTATTAAGTCAATTATCTGGATTCTTTAGTCCGATGGTTCTCTAAACAAATGATGTGCCATTTCATGTGGATCCCCAACATCTAAGTGTCTATATATTAAGCATCCAAATTTGTATATATGTATATAGATAATTCTGCATGGTAATAATTTTTTAATGGAAAGAATCTATTAATCCAAAATTCATGGATATTCCATGTGTGTGCAACTTAGTGGCCTTGAACAGGGGCGAGAGATACGCTGCAGAAAACCTCTGGTTGTATTGGACGATTATGCCACCTTCTCTCCATCTTCCTATCGTTCACTCGTGCACACCTTGTTATGGCTCTAAATAGTGACCACTTCACAAAAAGAAAAGAAAAGGAGTGAAATATCATATTCTCCTTCAAGGTAACATTTGGTTCTTTAGGAACCACATGGATCCTTTCACTCCTTCTTCTTTCATAAATTATATTAGACGGCTTCCCACACATTCATGCAGAAAAATATGTGTTAACTAGTATTTTCGCCCGCACGTAATCCCCTTTCCATTTTGGTTGCGTAAAGTAGAAGATTTTTAAGTTTAAAAAAAACTCCAATATATATAGTATTGTATTTAAAAAAAAACTCCGAAACTCGAATCACCCCACCCGAAACCCAAATGCCCACGCCTTATATATATGACCATTACCGTTTATTTTTTTTTGAATTAAAAAAACTATGTTGAAAAAGAAAAAGAAAAAGAAAAACTATGAAATAATAGTAAATTAGAATTCATATGCAATTCACACTATTATCAACTATTTTTAATAAAAAATATTTCTTAGTATATCTTTTCCTTTTTGAAATCTTATAGAAATTAGCTAAAATGTACAAGATCATAGCATACCAAACCGATGATAATTGATTATTAAAGCAGACAGCCATAAGAGATTAATATGAACAAAAATGAGTTTATTTATTTTATTTATATGCGTAGCAGCTGAAAAAATCTATATACGAGTAGCTCAGTTTTCTCTCATCTTAATGTATCCACATTAGAAAACCTCATGTTTAATTGTTTTAAATATTCATTTAATCATAAATAATGATTTATATTTATTATCACATATAAATCAAATATACTAAAAGTAAGTAACATAAGTTGGTACAGTCATGTGGTAAATATCAAATATTTTATTAATTTATATATAGAGAATTCAAAAATTTAAAGAGTAATTTTATAATTGTATATAACATAGTGAAATATTTAATCGGTAATACATATACAGTTCGATTTTTAATCAAACATGTATTTAGTAATGATTCAATTAAACATTTCGAAACTGTTTATGATTTTTATAATGCAAATAGATTTAACTAATATAATGATAAATTTATATTACATAAACGTAACAATGATTTTGTTTTAATAATTAACTTAGTTTAGTAAACACCGATACGAGATTTACATATGTAGATGAATAGAAATAAATTAAGTATGAAAAATAAATTATGAGATCTCAGGTAGAGTAAGTTGGAGAAAGTTAATTACTGATTTACAATTAATTTCCTTAGTATGCTATTGTAAATATGATTTAATGAAAGGATTTCAACTGGAAAAAAATACCTCAGTAGAAGTGGAAAAAACGGAGTAAAAAATGATTATACTTTATACATATATTTGAGATATAGGTTTTTCAAAAAACTTAAGTTTAAAATATAGCAAAACTAACCAAAATATTATATGTGATTGATATAGAGTATTTGAAATGTAGAACGTTGTTATACTAAAGCCCAGTGCAAAATTAATATATTTTACTTTTTTTATTTAACCAAATGTGATATATGGTTGTTGTATAGTATTTAACATACAAACAATCGCGGTTGAAAGAATCCTTAAAAAAGTCATAAGTCATATTGTTGTTGTGGTTGTGGGTGTAGTTACGCTTGTTTGGGGTTCTCCCGATGATTTGTAGCATGCTCTTGTCTCCTTTTTTATATAACTTTTAACTATGTTGCCTTTTCTCTCGCTTGATATACTTCCTCATGAACCTCCATGCAAAGCAAAGAATCTTCATTACATTAGAGAGAATCAATGAGAGAGACATATATACATTGATTCACTTCTTAAAAACAGAGTAATATGTATACCAATTGACTTGTTTTCTTCATTTTTAGCTATATACCAGACAAAAGACAACGGAATTTATTGAAAGAGAAGTCATTTTGGAATGCATGAGACGTTGCTGGAGCCAGGCG
>OVAP01005168.1:0-13420 GCA_900406295.1 Aurinia saxatilis | reverse complement strand
GTTGTGGTTAGCGTACAAGGTCTTTGAAAGCTAGACACAATTTAGTGCAATAAGACACCCTTGGTATCTCACTTAATTCTATTGTAACTGTATTGTGAAATCACTTTTTCGAATAGGAANTTGTAACTGTATTGTGAAATCACTTTTTCGAATAGGAAAGTAGCAAATGCTTTCTCTTACTTGTTAAATCTGGCAAGCATGAATGGAAGAATCAAACCCTAGAGCATTAATCACATAGAAGAGGTGCAATAAGCTCCAACCATTCGGGTCCTCATAACTAGACATGGGTGTCTTCGTACTATTAAATGGCCTTTGGATTTTTCATTAGTCTGATATAAAATTACTTCTGCAGATATGGTCACTAAGAAGACAAAATTAATGCAATAATCCAAAGCAAAAGATCATAGTTCAACATACACTCTTTTGACTCAATAAAACGACAAAATGACTCAGACAAAACATCAAAATGACCAAAAAGAAACAAAGAAACATACGTTAGTAGTTTCCTCCCTTAGACTTAACCAAACACTATACCCAGTGTGATCAATCCTGAGATCCAAAATAAACAGAAATAGATAATAAAAAATGAAAAGCTAAGATAGAGTTGGACCGAAAAAGCTATCTAAAGCTGGCGCGGACTGCGTGACTGTCACGAGGATCATCTACATCGGCACTGCTACCACCTCTGTAAGTTATATGTCTCCATCTGTGCAAGAATAGATGACTGTTTCCGCTGCTCACGGATCTGATAGCGACGATAAGCAACAGTGTCTCTCACGTCAGCTAGTGGTGGAGATGGTGCAAACTGCTGAATCTCTGGTGGAAACACAACTGGAGGCCACTCCTCAGCAGGCTCATCATCACCTTTCAAGTCAAAATCATCTGGAATCTCAGGTGCATCCTCAGGTGCCGCATCTAAATCAATGGGAACAGGAGCTGCTAGAGGTCTAAGTCTGTACTCTGGTGGTTGAAAACAAACTGTCACCTCACTATCTAAAGCAGTAAGATCCCCACTGTTGGCCGCACATGGTGAAATGGTAGGCGCGTCCCTTTCTAATAATCAGCGCTACCTTGAGGTGTGCTGCATCAAGGTACTGGAGTTTGCTCTCACATTTGTATCACTAAAGGGAACTCCAACTCTTTGAAACAAAGGAGTAAGTAGACTCCCAACATTCACCAAAGTACCTCTCTTGAATGGTCGTCTCTGCGAATCAGTGAGATGATGAACAAAAATAGCACGAAGAAGGTTGACATAAGAAATGTCCGGGTTAAGGGAACCAGTCGGATAGCGGTGCTGTAGATGATGGCCAACTGCATAGTGGAAGAATACCAACTTTTAGACTTGCATCATGTTCGCCTCGGGTTTTCACAAAACTGAGTTAGCAAGCACCTTTCCTAGAATCCTCAAGGCCGGAAGTCTAATGGTGGATTGCGTGCTCTGCTTGGAGAAGTAGCTGGCACCAGATATCAATTGTCAAAGCTTCAATTCACCCGTGAAGGAACCAGGCAAATTGCACCCCTCTGCATCTGAAAGAAAACCATAAACGGAGCACAAGCCTTGAAATGAGAGCTCATACCGGACACCTCTGAGCTTGAAGCTAAGAAAACCATTGCTGGCTTTGCGGAGACGAGAAGAGCTGGTGTAACGGATCTAAACAGACGCCATAAACTGTCTGACGAAGTCATTATACAAATCATAATCCGTAAATGGCATTGAACCCAAGCCTATCATCTCGATACACTGCTGAATCGGGGTAAGAAGTTTCACATCCTCTACTGTCTTCTTGCAGACGAAGCATTTAGGCACAATCTTGACCCTAAGCCAAGCATTGTAAAGCATTGAATCAAAGGGATCCCATGACTCAGTGAATGGTCGCTCAAGAAACGTTGAGGATTTAAGCAATGTTATCCCTTCTTTATGCCATGAACCAGCAGGCTCGAGAATATCCTCTCCTTCTGTTTTTGGCCATGAGAAACGATCACGCCGAGTACGAGGCCGAGGAGGAGGCTGAGTAGGAGGTGGAGTTGTAGCAATGTCTTTCCCTTTCTCTGTCCGTGTGCGTTTAGTTCCCTTGCTAGTTTCACCAGCCATCTGCATCAAAGACCAACCAAGCACAAACCATTCCGAACACAAAGTGAGTTCATACTCATAATCATCAAAAAGCAAACTAATTCTTCAACAAGCAATCAAATTCGTGGTTGCTAGCCATCGATCTATGCATAAAAAACAACAATCCCGAATTTCATATTTTTCAACAAATGAAGAGCACTAAATCCGAAAATCAAAAACATGTTTTATGAAGTTTTGATTATGAATAGATCTTAGAAATGATGATCAAAAGCCTAAATCAAACCCAGAAACATACGAATCACACCCAATTTGCATGAATCAACAAACCTCTTCACGAACTAAAATTGATAAATTAAGAACTCATACCTGTTCAATCAGAGAAATAGATGATATAGGATGATAGAGGGGAGTAAGGAGATGAGTTTAGGGCTTTGAATCAGTGAATTCGGTGAAGAATTGAGGATTTTAGGTTGTAGAGGCGATTTAGGTTTTGGTGGTGGCGAGCAATATGCAGAAGAAAGAAGAAGACTGACCTTTTAAACTGTGGGTGTCGTTCGACACCCTCAATGGTGTCGACTGACACCAAATCTGATTGGAGTTCCGTCGCAAGTGGTATCGACCACATGGGTGACACTGAGTAAGTGTCGTTCAACACTAAAAGTCGATGGCCACTAAGTGTTTTTGTGCATTATTTATGCTAATAATTACGTATTAATATATAAAATAGCCAACAAATCATGCGAATAATTTATAAATAGTAAAAAATAATGATTAATATTATAAAAATAATATTTATATTTTTGAAAATCTGAATATATTTTAAAGAATTCGAAAACACCTAAAATAAATTAAAAATAATAGAAAATAATAATAAACACTTACAAGTGGATTGCCTCCCACTAAGCGCTTGTTTATCGTCACTAGCTTGACTATAACAAGGTGATTAAGCAGTGGATGGATCTTTCAATGGAACGATGTGTCCTTCGGCAGCTAGCACGAACCCTTTGATTTGCTAAAAGAAAATGTCAGGAAAGAGCGCCATTGTACTTTGCAGCTTCCCTTTGATGATCCTTTTGTCTTCGTCCCTTAACTCCATTGGAATGATGATGCTGATCTTAGCATAAGATTTCGGCATCTTGTTCTTCTCTGCTTTAGCTGTGATTAAGAATTTTTACGGTCCTACATATCAAAGACCTATAGCTAACTACAAGTCTCCGTAGAGATCGTAGTATAGTAGTAGGATATCAATCCACTCGGATAAGGAGATTAACACTTTGACCACATTAAGATCCAGCTATGCTAAAGCAATAAAGAAGGTTCAGACAAGTATAAAACAAGAATTCAAACAAACAATAAAATGACTAGCAAGTAAAAGTGAAGCTAAACGTAAACGAACTCGATAAGAGAATGACACTGGCCTTCGGGTAATGGTAATAACGATCATGCATGAATAGATAAGACCTTATGATAGGTTAGTCGTTTACAAATGAGGTACCATCCTAGGCAAAGGACTACTATGTGTAGCTCGACCCAATCTCTTGGTGTCATTATCTTAACCACCATCCTATGATGATCAAACATAAGAACGAGTCCAATATACCACTAAGTACCTTACCCAATCTCTTGGTACAAGGTGTACAAAGCTAAACACATGTCAATTTCAATCACATATCTTATCATGAACCAAACCCGTGGAAACATGATTAAGATGACAAGCAACAAGTCTCCATTGATATCTTACAAGAGACTAGCATGAACAACCTATGACTAACATGTTTAAGGAAATAAGCATTCAAAGACATCTTGTCTAGTCAAGCAAATCATCAAACATCGTGTATGTATGGAAGCTATTGATCTATACCCCATTGATCTCTAAAAAAGGGATAACTTTAATGACTAACACAAGACAAGTCTTGGTTCAAGCATTCCAACAACAAGATGAGATGAAGCCTAGAATCTATACCCTATTGATCACTAAAAAAGGACAGCTTTAATGAGATAATAAGCTAAGGTAAACCAAGGAAAGTTAAACCTCTAATTCATTCAAGCATTTCAACAAACACCTTGTGGGTGTGTTGGAGCCCAAATTTATTTATGTGAGAATAACATTAATGACCATTACAGTTTAGCTAACCTTGAAGACTAACCTTTTTCACTCAAGATCTAACATATTCATGCACAAATCTACCATTACCCTTAGACCAATAATATGACTACTTAGTCATAACAATGAAATCCATAGAGAAAATGATAAAAAAAAAATCATAAGCAAAGATAATAAAGATAAGATAGATGATTTTGGGAAAACAAATATCAAATTTTTAAACATAAAACTCAAGATCTCAAGGTTTACAAGAAGAGAGAGTTCTTGGTGTTTTCTCTCAAAGAGATAAGATAAAAATCCAGCTTATCCTTACAAAATGACAGCTAATAGGTATTTAAAAGATAAGATAAGAGTTTGGTCAAAAGAGATTAAGATAAGGTCAACAAATGAAGATAATTGTCCGCCTGACCAAAATATCGGGTGGTACCCGATAATTTTGCACAGGAGAATGTGGATTTTGCCAAGCCTTTTCAATTCACCGATATCGGGTACCCATATCAAGTGGTACCCGATACTTTTGCTCAGGGGAAAACTCGATTCCACGAAAAAATCTTCAGCCTTCCATATCGGGTGGTACCCGATATTTTGGTACATGGGGTTTGATCTTGTCTCTCTTCACTTTTGACTCCTCTCTTGCTCATTTGCTCGTCCATTTGGTCCTTAAGCACCCTCCATGTCCATTTAGCTCCAAAAGTACCTAAAAACCATGCAAATATTCAATGCAAATGCAAGAATGCAAGACAAAGTCCTAAATGCAAGCTAAAATGTACAAAGTGAGTAAATATGCAACAAAGTAACACAAATGCATGAGAAACGAGGCTAAAAGACATGTAAAAAGTGGGTAAAAACATGCATAAAGCACCACTCATCAAGCTGGTAGGTTGATCGAAGAATTTTCTTTGAGGATCTTGTGGACTTCCTTTATAGCAGTTTTAATAACTGGTTTCTGCATTTTATCATGTATAATAGACTTGCAGATGGTCCCTTTGATCTGATGAAAAGAATAGAATGTCTTGTGATTGATCTTTGAGAAGGAGACACCTTTGTTTGGGAAGTCCATCACCGCTCCAACAGTCGTAAGGAATGACGAACCAAGGATCAATGACCTATGAATGTCCTCGTTCATGTCCATGACATAGAAGTCAGCCCGTACCAGATAATCTTCAATAAAAAGCATCACATCAGAAGCAAAACACTTAGCAGTTTCTGGTGAAGAATCTGCTAAAATGATGGATGTCTTTGGAATTTGTGAGCATGAGATTCAAAGTCTTTGCGCAACTGCCTGTGACATAACATTGCAAGTAGCACCAGTATCACATAAAGAATTCTTCATCTCCATACCATTTATTAAACAATCGAAGACAAATCGTCTGTGACTCTCCATCTTGTCCAACTTCTTCCAAGTAGGTGGAGAAGGATCGGTTTGGACTTCTTTAGCAATATGCATGAGGTTGACATTGATCACCTTAATCTCCTTAAGGATAGCTTGAACACCATCTTCAACGCTAACATTAGTCCAATTTCTTGATGTAACCGTTAATAGCTAGTGAGTTCTTGATGAACCGATAAGAAGGCGATTCACCGATGACATTCCTCCAAATGGCTTGACGTTTATCTTCAATTTCCTTCTCTATATCATTCGCGGACTTCTTAAGCGGTTTGGGATAAGGAACCCTCGGCTTGTAAACGCGTTCAGGTGGCTCTTCTAGCTGAAGTTTGGTCTCATGAACGTCTGGGGTTCCGATTAGGTTAGCTTGAACTGAAGTGGTCGAGTTGGGGGGTTCGATTTTGCACCATTTGGCTCAAAATCATGCTCTGTCCACAAGGGGTGTCGATCGACACAATGTCTATGTTAGGCATTGGTTGGCCTCTTCTCAACATTCGTCCGTCATCAGCATCGAAACCTGTCGGTGTCGAACGACACCCCTGATGGTATCGATCGACATTGTCTCGTCCAGCGGCCAAAACACAGTTTTCTTCACTTTCTTCACCCACTTCCTTCTCCTCTTGACTAGTCTGGCCGCTAGAAAGTTGTTGAACCTCTTCACCACTCCTCATAGTGATTGAATTGACATACTGCTTAGGATTCAATTCGGTCTTTCCCGGAAGAAATCCTTCTTGTCTCCTCACCGAATCTGCAATTTGAGTACTTGAATATCAAGCTTCTTGACATGAGTGTTGAGCGCTTCAAACTTGTCGTTCAGATGAGTGTACATCGCATCGATCTTTCCATTGAAATCCACCGTCAGCTTCTGCTGTCCTTCAAGCAAACTTTCGAACATTGTTTCGACCTTGAGAAATTTGGATGACTTCGGTGGCGGACATTGATAATCTGAATTGCCATAGGTCCTAGTATAGCCACCTTGGTTCTGTTTCTGAAATTGCTGATTGGAACTGAAGTTCTTGTTCTGACCATATGGAAACTTGGACCCTTGAAAATCTCCACCAACAAAGGTTACATCTGCATTCTCTTCCTCTTCATTCAAACTGACATCAGCAAATGAGACTGCCTTCTTGTTGTTACTTAGCATCATGTTGTGCATTGAGTTCATTGTAGCTTGAACTTCAGCAATATGACCTTTCTAAACTTCCCACTTGCTTTTGTCTCTCAAAATCGGACATCTTTGTACTATTGCTGGAAGCTAAGTTCTTGATGAGAACCAAAGCATCTTGAGGACTTCTAGTCATGAAGTTCCCATTGCTTACATAATCAAGTGACATTTGGTATCTCCAATCCACTCCTCTAAAGAATGTGCTAAGCAACTGAGCATCGCTGAACCCATGATGTGGACAGTCCCTCTGGTACGATTGAAATCGAATCCAGGCTGATTTGAAATACTCTCTAGGTCCTTGACTGAATGAAGAAATATGTCTCCCCAAGTTCTCAGATCGAGCATCAACATAGAAGTGGTTCTAGAAGGCATTCTTTGTTGCTTCCCAAGTTGTCAAAGAGCTTGGTGGAAGTTGTTTGAGCCAGCTAGCTGCTTCTCATGCAAGTGAATAGGGAAAGAGTTTGCATAATAGATAATCATTTGTTACCCCTGCAGCCGTGATGGAGCTAACAAGATTCTCCACCTTCTCTATGTGGTCCATAGGATGCTCATTGGGGTTCCCACTGTATTGATGCTGTCCAACCAAAGCATACATCTGTGGTGAAATGTTGAAGTTCTTTGCGCCTTGCGGTGAGTGGTGGTAATCTGATGGCGGATTTGTTGGAATGGAACTGGTCTTTCATGTTAAAGTCTGCAAGTGTCATGGCAGATTCAGGCTCGTTCACATTCCGAATCTCCAAGATCACATTCGCTTGATTGTTGCGTCTGTTTTCCTCAACATCATACAACTGACCATCTTCTTTCTGAATAAGAATAAGAGCTTAGCGCATGGATAGTGGCATGGTCGCTGATTTCTTTGCTTTTCTAAGGTGTTTTTTTCTTCTAGATCTCCTAACTCCTGGTTGATGAGATTAACTTTTTGGTAATTTTTGTTACTTCTGGATGAGCTGCTAGGCATAAACCTGGAATAAACAAGAAAAACTGAAGTATGGAAAGTTAATTAAAATAAAAAAACGAAAATTAAATAAAAGAAAGAAAAACTTAGATGAAATTATAAAACTATAATCTATAGGCAGACAATTAATTCCCCGACAACGGTGCCAAAACTTGATATGCTCAAATTTACCCTAAGAGCTAACTACAAGAGCACATTTAATTAGTTGTAGTATTTAGGGATCGAATCCACTGAGACTTTAAGCTGCATTATAAAATTTAAGAATTAAAACTTCACTAAGCAGATTTAATGAAATTGACTAACGAATAACTATTAATTAAGGCTGTTGGGAAAGGTTTTAAATCAATAAGTCAAAAAGCTAGGCCTTGGGTAATTCCTTGGGAAATATGAAATTCAGAGATAAAATAATAATTAGAGGATAATTAAGACTTGTCCTAGAACATGAATCACTAATGTAAAATCAACCAACTGTCGTCCCAAAGATTATCTATGTCTAAATCCTAGAATCCCAATTTTCTTTGGAAATTCTATAAATAAAACCAACCATTAATCATAAGTTCAATTGGTTCACAAAATCCATAAACCAAATTTCTTTGTAGATAGGTATTTTGCTCATCTAAAATAATTCTAGCTATTTATTATGCTTTCACATCAATTAATCAACCTATAATCTAATTCAAAGTGGCCAACCAATGAACTAGCATTAAACACAATTTTAAATGAAAAACTATGTATGATTCCTCTATTAATTATTCTAAACTATCAATTCATCATAAATCCTAGAATTACCCTAAGCCTAACAAGCAAACTAGTCACACATATTAATTGAAACAATCAACATGATTAAAGAAGTAGGCATGAAAAGAGAATTTCAATAAAATAAAATCAAGAAGGTTCAAAAATTCTTCTCTAACTAGCAGAGTAATGAGATTTCTTCTACCTAAAAGCTCTGGAATAATCTCATTGCTTAAGTCTTAATAGAATTTTAGATTTGTGAAAATTAAACATACATCCAATACTTTTTTGGTCTTCTGTGAACTTTTCTTAAGTTTATGGCAAAAATGCAATTTTCTATTTTTGTTGGCTGATTGTGAAATACGCGACTAGTGTCGATCGACACCAGGGTGGTGCCGATCGACACCCTTGGTAAAATTTCCATTTTTTGTTTCTCTGCAAGTTTCTCCAAGTAACCATCATTCCATTTGATCCCTTTTACTCCATAAACCTTCTAGAATGCTCCCAGTTCACCAAATGCATGCTATAACCTGTAAATCCTAATAAAACCTAGAAAAGCATCTAAAAGACTCGATAAAACATTTTATATCGTGGCTAAAAACCATAAAATCCACAGTATATCATGCATCGATCGATGAAGACCCATAATGATGAGCAAATCCTCTAATCAATACGACAAATGATGATATACTGATGTCCTTAGTCATGTCATTTTGATTTTAATAATACATAGAAGAGGTCATTCGATCAATTCAAAGACAACGAGGTAACTTCCATCTACCATTTCTATATCAATCCATTTCAATTCCTATTTTGCTCTCACAGTTGTTAACATCGGGGACAATGATATTCAAGCATGTGGGGGTATTCCTCGTTATCCGACCTGTTTGTTTCTTTTGGCCTACTTATTGCACCCTTTTAAAAAAAACTTATCAAGTCAAAAGCGTTTTATCGAGTCATCCCAGGTCTGGAATAAGGACTTTACTCACAACTAGATTTTTGTGGCCTAATGACCATCTTTGCAAGACTGCCGCGAGGCACTTGTTTCAGAAACTCACTACTCAAGCTTCCGCAACATATCTCAGTTTGCATTCACTTTATTGAATCTGATTTTTGACTCTATCTCACTTGAACCTAAATCGGACTATAAATCTTTCTTACTGGAGTTATTAGACTAGGATATGCTGGACTATAAATCTTTCGGACTATAAATCTTTCTTACTAGAGTTATTAGACTATAAATCAGGTCTGAATCGATCGATTCCAAAGGCATTCGATCGATTAGGCTCATGGGATCTTCATGGGCTGATCTTTCTGGGCTTTAGGAAAATTTTTGGGCCTTGATCGAGATCCAATATGGCAATCGATCAATCGCTCTTCCTTCACGTTCTTCGACTTATTCACATTGAGACTGCAGAATCTGTCTTTCGTAGAATCAGCATAACTCAAGATTTAATCGTTGTAATTGCTTCATGCCACTTGCATTGGAAAGCTGACTGCTTCATCTAGCTCGTGTCAATTTATTAGAGGAATCTATGATGGGGAAGGTCTTCATTTAAGGCCAAACTTCTGGAGAGTGGAACTGATCCTCTTCACCAGTCTTCAGTATTAAGGTAATAACTTCTTGATCGTTGGGACGAATGACTTGATTCCAAGCCCATGTGACAGCTGACTCACGTGGCTTGATTTATTTAATTTTCACTTCAATCCAAAATGCACAACAGATTTATTTGGCCCCGAACATTTGGTGCTGAATTGCTGAACTTGGAGAATAATACCCAATTATGACCTAAAAAGCCTTATTTCCACAAAAACACTTTGAAAACATGAAATACTGAAAATCATCACTTTCATCTTGAAATCCTTTTGTTTCGTCATAAAAAGTAATTGAAATATATGGTAAAAAGCTGTAATATATCACCCCTATCAAATCCCCCAGACTTAGCTTTATTTGTCCTCGAACAAACAATATGCTAAGAAAGGAAAATAAGTTTGAAAAGTTAGGAACTCGCTTACTTGTATCACAACTTAAAGGCGCAACTTCATGATGGTCATCTCGACAATCCTGCCAAAAGTTCTCATCTCATACTCCTGCCACAACTCACCCAACTGGTCCAACATTAATCTCAACCTGCAAATACCCCAAAGGTACCAAAATCTTACTCTCTACATTCATTTATATTGCGTGAGCTTTCTTACTAGAAAATATCAGCTAGGTAAAACAGGCTAGGTGTGTAATGAGAGGGGGCTAATATTTAGAGGTGAGGCTAGTGTGTTTAGGGTTTACCGTACTCAAGAGAAATGCGATATGTTTGCAAAAAAGAAAGAGAGATCGGACCGCTTGATGGCACAGTTCCCCAATAACTTCGCTCGGCTCATTCCTCCCCCAGACTTAGATTCTTTTAAGGGAATCTAACGTCTTCATGAACATCTTCGGACTCCTTTAAACGTTTTCCACCTTTCTTCATTTTTTATCCCTAATTTACCTGGATTTTTTTATAAACAAGTATGGATCATAAAGCTTTGGATTTTTTTTATCTAAAAGCTTTCACCATATACAACAAGGCACAAATTTTACCTTATTTTTGATGAAGTATTACCAGGGAAATCAGCCTTGAAACCTTCTCTTTGAATCTTTATGCATGTATTAAGATCGTGCATGCCCTTTTTCGCCAGTCTTCACGAGTGATTGGAAAAACTGAGTTGGTCTCATCTCTCCAGCCGTTTTACACATATTGCATATATGACAAGAAAGAAAGAGAGACTGCATGGGATTCAAAAACAGCTTAGGTTATGGGTGTGGTAACAACTTAAAATAAGTTGATCATTCAGGATCAGCAAGAGAGTGGTAAAGTGGATAAGAAGTCCTGAATGGATTTGTTTTTCGTAGTCTAATCCCTCCGGTAAGAAAGATTTATAATCCGGTTTAGGTTCAAATAAAATAGAGCCATAAATCAGAGTTATTAAAGTACGTGCAAAACGAGATGTGCTGGAGAAGCTTGAGTATGGGGTTTCTCAAACAAGTGCCTCAGGGTAGTCTTGTAAAGATGGTCACTAGGCTGCAGTCCAGTTGTGAGTAAGGTCCTTATTCCATACTGAAAATTTGAAAAATAAGGGCGAAATTATTTTTTGCCAAAGAATTTAAACTGATTTAAAACCATTAAAAGATAGCCAAAAGAAACAAACGAGTTAGACAACGAGGAACACCCCTCAGACTTGAATAACATCGTCCCGATGTAAACAAATTGTGAGAACAAAATGGGAATTAAAATGGATTGAAATAGAAATGGAAGATGAATTTGTCTTTGAATTGATCGAATGACCTCCTTTGTCTTATTGAAATGAAAGGACTTTACATGAAATAGGTAAAGATTTGTAACTGACGACATCAGTATATCATCCTCTGTCGTGTTGAATCGAGGAAGTGTTTGTCATTCTAGGTCTTCATCGATCGAACCAGGCATGTGTTCGATCGAATCACTGAGTGATTCTCCTGAATTTTGCTTGTCTCCCGATTAGTGTTGAAGTCTGCATCATGTTCATGGATCACCAGATGATTCGAATCTGGTTACCTTTGGTATCCCAGTTGAACAGTGATGTGGTGCTATGAACAGCAAGCAATCGATCGCATGTTGTAGATGCAATCAATCGATTATGCATCCTCTTGGTTTGATATATGAATCCTATTTCCTGAGACTCGAACAAAAACATTAAAAAGCACTGAAAGAAAAGATACAAAATAAAACGTACCAGTGGGTTGCCTCCCACTAAGTGCCTTTGGTTATAGTCGTATAGCTCGACTTGGCTAGAGATTTTCAGTCTCTAGATGGAGCGTTGTTCTTCGAGGAATCAGGAGGTTTATGCTTGATATCCAGCCTGCTCATATCCTTGTTCCTTAGCAACTCATTCTTGCGTATGTATTCATCATATCTTGGAAAAACACCTTTGAGAAATATAATTATTTCGTCCACCTTCTCATTGATAGATTCTAACTTCTTCGCCTCTAGAGGGATCATGACTTTGAACTTAGATTGAGGTCTTTTGCGCGTCGCCTTCTTCCTCTTATACATAGGTGGTTGATTGTGTTCTCTTGGTGCATTAGGAGCATCTTTCTCAAAGATGTTTTGGACTTTAGGCTTGTTGCTTCCTGGATCTTCGTGTTTGTGTGCCCTCCTTTGAACCGACCGTTTTATTCCATCTTTAGGTACTTGAGGTGAATGAACAACGTCTAGCTCATAAACATGTGCAGCTTCCTCCTCAACATATTCATCAACAAAGAATGTTGTGTCAGCTTGAATTCCGAGCTCGTTGATTTTCCTAGAGAGATCTTGGATCATTGCTTTTCGCTCCACATTCTTCTCATGGATATGTTTATTCTCCTTACGGAGATACTTCTGATCTTCTAAGACCTGGTGTACCCGCTGCGATAGAATCTCAACCTTGTCTTCTGGTGGAACTTTGGTCACATGAGCTGAGGGAACATATCTGCAAATGTGTCCCTTCCTTTTGACTCAGAGAATCGATCGATCGGATTGCTGGATCGATCGATTGACTCTTCTTGTTCAAGAAGAAAAAGTTTGATGCGGGGATCACGAGAAAATCTCTCCCTGTGTCGAACATTCAACATGTTTATGAATTCCAATCTTCTTCCGACCCAGCCTTGGACTCTACCTCTACAACATTTGATTCCAAAGAAACAACTTCATTAGAAAATAAACCAGAAGAGATACAAGAGATAACATGTTTCTCTTTTTTCTTGGTGTGAATGTCATGACATCTCTTTTGTTCTTCAAGTTGATGTTCAAGTCTATGAAGGTTAGCAGTGAAACCCTCCATCTTGTTACTGAAATCTGCATGTAACTTGTTGGTATCATCATAAATCTTCTTTGCACCCTTCTCTTGAAACTCCAAGATTTGGCGTAGCAGAACTTCTTCTGGTGATAAGTGGATTTGTGGACTAGATCAACCCTTCTTAAAGTCCCCATAGAAATATATATATATAT
>OVAP01005167.1:0-12976 GCA_900406295.1 Aurinia saxatilis | reverse complement strand
ATCTCTCATGTGTTAACGATGAGGGACATTTAAACTAAAAACACACCTTGTTATTTAGAGTTTTTGGTGTCACACAATGTGCTTTTCGTACATGATCGAACTTTAGGATTTTTGTTTGTGCTAATAATATATATGGGCAGGAAACTCTAGGGCTATTAGATGCTTGCAAAGTAAATCCTTTTCTTTTTGTATATGATGTACTTTCCCGGAAGCTTATCTAGTGACAACCAAGTTGGTTAAGTCTAACTACCACATTAGTATTTAGCTCCTCGTTTATTCTCTTTTTTTCTTAACAACAGCATAAACACTTTCATATAAGTACTGAAAGTTGACCAAACAGAAGGAGGTGACGACGTCTTCACTAATTCCGTCGAATCCGTTAGAAATGTAACTTCAAGTTGATGGTGTGAAAGCATACATTTCATAACTCATAGGAGAGCATCAAACTGACAAGAAAGTGGAGAAGTACTTCTCCGTAAATTCCGACATTCCATCATAAGTATCGTCCGGTCATGATGACATACCCAACCGCTACCCGAAACATTGTCTCTCTTTCCACGATCCGTCGACAAAACATTGTGTACCCCGAATTGTCTCTGTATCCACATAGGCAGTTCGGTTTATCCTTTAATTAGTTGTTACCCTTTTAAGAGGATATATGTACTATGAATTATTAATGTATGGTTGATAACAGAACATATATAGCTGAAATATTAATTAACTTGGTGTAGAATACACATATTTCATCAATTACATGAATAAAATGCAACACTTGTAACAATATTACAAACTAGGGATATTAAAGTGTTGTTTACATCTGATTTGTATGACCTAAATACAAATCCAACAACTAACAAACTCTACTTAGTCATCATTCTTCCCATAAAAATAAAAAACCATATATGATTTTTTATTCTGGATACAGATGTCGCAGGTACATTCTAACATAAATGATGTGATATTAAGGTTTCCTAAAAGCAGATTTGAAAGAAGTAAATGCAAATTCAACTACTATCAAACTCTACTTAGTCATTATTTTCCCATCGAAAACCCCTATATAAACCTATCATCACCTCCCACTTTTTTCACATACAAGAAGAACGTGTGGGGGTTACAAATTTGAGATTGTAGTCTGGAATTACGCTCTCTCCACAAGTGGTATACAACAGCTTAAAACAGGATCTTGCAGATAATATTGAGCTTCCTATTCGAAGAAGGAGATTATAGCCAAAGAATTCCATTCTCAAGTGATAAAGGAGAGCATGATGAGTAAAGAAGGAGAGGCAAACCTATGTTGAGTATTCACAAGTGAAGAAGAGGTGTGACTTGGACTCCTGATGAGTTGAATACGTACAAGAGACAATTGGTTGGAACTGGTATTCCCAAACTTGATAAGCGGTCTTTTGTGGTTAGTCTATCTCTCATGACTAGGCAAAAAATAAAAGCATGTTTGGGTGTATATATCCTTAAACCAGACTAGGGCATGTTTCTTGGTATCGGCATGCCCGAGTTTGTCTTGTTACTTTGTAATCCTTTCTTTTTCTCATGTTGTATCTTAATGTGTTTAAGATATGATAATAGTACCTTAAATCTTCTTACATTATATATTTTCTCCAACGCCTTCGCACGCAATACCTAGCACTATATTCATGTTATCAGCATAACTTAACATGAAAATGTAATAACCATTACCTGACTACCCAACCCAATAAATATGAAAGACTACTCAGTTATATTAAAATACTCTTCCGCAAGTTCATACGTGGACACAACGTTGTTTCATACGTGGACACACGTATGAGATTGGATTTCGAAAAATCTTCAAGTTACTTCAAATCGGCTGCAACATCCCGTCGTAGGATAAAATAATGGAAAACACATCATCGTATTTGTGTACCTCCATCATAATATAACCATCTTCGTCACCAAAAAGATCGTGTGAGTAAACCAATCATCTGTCGTAGTAACTTGATCAAACTCCCAAACTCCACCATCTATGAAATCAAGGATCGTGAGTCGACTTCATGATTCTTGTGGTGCAAGAAAACTAGCAAATATTTCTAGCCAATAATAGATCATCATGGCCAATCATTGACCGACGATTAGACAAACAAGTATGGTGATGATTTCTTCACCAACACACAATCCTCAATGCCATGTGACAAGCCCTTGGAGGGTTTAAGCATAATGAATGAATCCTAAGTTCATGTTCATAACAAGTCACAGCAGTTGACTTCAAGTCACATATTACGTGATGAGTACTTAAGCATCATCATCACGATAACACAAATCCATCATATCGTTCATGAACGGAAATGCCTTGAACCTTTTTTTTTTTAATAAATAGATAGTAAAATATGTATACATAAATTTATAATATAATATCATAAAAATCATAGAATTAGAAGGTAAGAATAGGTGAGTAAAATCAGATCATATTAATGATAAATAAAATCTAATTGATAGTATAATCAAATTAGAGTTAATAAAATAAAAAAATAAAACGATTAAAATCATAAATGGCAAATAGCCAATAATCGAACAAAGTCTTTAAGCATGTGGCTATTGTCGAAGATAATAAAACCATGACACTTATGAATATGATCAAAGCTCTGATACCATGACAAATTAGGAGATCTATGAGAGATCTCGTTGAACATATATAAATAATGTTATTAGGAATATTAAGATTTGTGTATATTCTTATTGCTAAATAGGTAGATTTTCTATTTTAATATTTGTAGAGAACTTGTTGATCAAGTTTATACTTTGTATAAATATGTCTATTGGCTAGTAAAAAAAACTTGAAAAAACCATTTATAGGTTTCTCCAAACTTAATATGGTATCAGAACCTTGATCTTACCCCTATGGATTATGGTCTATTATTTTCTGCAAAAGTGTTTTGATTTGGTTTTATAATATTTATCTTATTATCTATTTTTTGGAAGAAAAAAAAAAGTTCGTCTATTTTTTATGAAGAGTGATGATGAAAGTCAAACGTTGTTGGTCTCGTTTGTCTGATTTGAGTTTAATTTATATCATTGATTATTTATCTTATATATTATCTATTGATTTCAAAAAAAAAAAAAGTTTGTGGTATTCGTCTCTTTACTCTTACATTGAGACTTGCTGAGATTTATTGATGAAGGAGCATTAGCCACACACTACAGGCTTTCACTCGATCATTTGCTCAAGCTCGTATTCTTATATTTATTATTTTTCCTTATTACTTTTTAAAAAAAAGTTTTTATTCATGAGATGGCTGATTATCATCGTTTCTGTGATGTGAGCAATATCTAACTATAAAAGATGTTTTCAATCCTCCAAAACCGATTTAAACTATCTATCGTATTATACTATTATCCATTAAAAAAAAAAATTTTTGTCGTCTCTTTTTAATGAGAAAAGACGATAGCTTGGTGATTCTGAGATGTTGATGTGGACGTGAGCAACAACCATAATACAAAAAGGTGTTGTGATCATGTGATTTACAAGTCTTCATCTGGTTCTATCAACTATAAATTTAGCCACGAAGATGATTCCAGCGGGTATATACAAATCCGATGAAGTGATGACATTGCTGTGAACTATGAGCATGAACCAATTGATGAGTTTGTTCAGTTCACATGGTGATGTGAGATCATGGAGATACACAGTATTCTCCCCCAAATCGTTGACCCATTGGCGGGGTATAAATGCCACTTGATAATCCTACGTCCGGGTATAAACGTCGATTGAAGATTTGTCCAATCTCATACGTATTTCACACGTATGAGCTTGCGAGAGGGTATTAGGGTGAATCCCACCAAGCCCAGAAGAAAGAAGGAAGATCTTGGAGAGTACGAGATCAATGTGAAAATTGTATCTAAGAAAGTTAATGTATTCATGTATATTACATTACTTGTTCAGCAAGTTGAATTAGGTCTTTAGACTTGTATAAATATGTACCATTTTCATATGAATAAATTGAGAAAAACTATTATATTATTTTGTTTCCTCCAAAATCTATCACCCAAATCAGTCAAATTTGCAAACTTCTTGATTGAATATATTTTATAGGATAACCATACAAAATAANGAATAAATTGAGAAAAACTATTATATTATTTTGTTTCCTTACTCAGTTCAATTCACAATTGTCTACGTAGCATATTGTGTACCATCTACACCGAGAAGGGCTTTCCTCGATGGCAAAGTGGAGTGGAGCAAAATAAATTTTAAAAAATTCTAGTAAGGATTTCTGGCAAGGAATTAGATTCTAAAGACATTCAAAGCAAATCAGTGTTGGCAACTTGTATCAGCCTCAAACTCACAATGGGTGAATTGAGTGAAGTAATATTTGATCTGTAAATCCTCTTTGTTGACTATAACATATGCCTCTCAGTCTCAAAGAGGGTCAAAGATGTGTAGAAAATTACTAAAAGCTGGATCCCGGGGCTTCTCCAAAATGGGAATACAGCTACGGTTGAGTAAGCTATTCTCTCTCTTCGCCATCAGCATCACTAGGATGAGTTGTTTGTGGCCATTGAGAATGAACTTTGTTTGCTTCTTTTGCGTCGGATCAAAAGGTATGGTGTTTCGAGGCAAAGTTACACACATCCATAACTTGGGAGACGATATTAGAAGGACGATGAGCATTAACAAAGCTTGGTGAATGACTTTTTCTTTCTTCATGGATCACTTATTTATAAACCATTATAAGGAAACCAAGAGATATTCCAAGGGACCAAATTAACCAAGTATTTGAATGATTTTATACCAAAGTATTTCACATTGATAAAGGTTCTCAATTTATATAAGATATTCGAGTCATAATGTTGAACTGTTACCGTAAAAATACACTTTTTATTTTTGTTAATGGATACCTCTTAAGACCATGTCTCGTAACCATAAAAGAGAAACATCTCTTGATTCTCTTCCTTTACATTGTAATCGCTGGTCCAGATGATAGTACACCAACGTAATAACAAAGCAAAGATGAGTCGAACTAAGGCCTTTAAGCTAAGAAGAAAAGAACATTTAAACTTGGGAAATTGTAGGGCTTTACCCCGAAGGGAGCCCTTCCAGTAATTCTCATGGGAAACCCATGAAGGTATTGGTTATAGTTTTCAACCAGCAATAAACGCGCCTCGGTTAGTACTTCATTAGCTGCGTCATTGCCCCAAGCGCAAAGATACTTTGAAACGCTCGGGGTGAGATTTATTTTATAGGGGAAGCATCTAGCGGTTCACGAGTTTAATGTGCGATGTGGGACGCAAAGAAATACAAGCGACCGCCTCAACTTATCTTTCGGGCTTGTTTGCGTATTGGACCTAAAACATCATCGGGGTGTAGATAAGTCAAAAGGACAGAACAAAATATTCACTTTTTTTTTTTTTGGGGGTACCTATATGTTTGAAAGGTTGAAATCGGCTATGCTAATGAGTCACTCTATCGTGTTTTATTTTTAAGTCAAAAGGACAGAAACAAACTATAGTCTTTGCGGATAATAGTGAAGGAAGAAGAGGTGATAATTTTTATTTATAGTTGGGAAGAAGAAAGGAGTGATACATATCTCCTCCACTTATTATACTTTAAGATAATGACACATGGACATGGCTTAAGTCTATTTAGTAACAAACTTTAAAATATATTTGCACATGGACTAGGGAAAGGTTTGCTTAGTGTTAAGATCAATAACACAACTATTTTCTGAACAAAAAAAAAATGGATTTGATGAATGTGATGAGATGTATGTTTAAATAAACAAACAATTTCATCTTTTTTTTTTCTTTTTAAAACACATGTAGCTTCTTGTTCATATATATGTCAATAGTTTTTTTTTTGTCACAAGTAATATTATTCATGAAAGGTGTTTAGCAAAAAGCCAGTACAACGGATACAAAGTCACCAAACCAGTAGGAAGGTGATAACATAAAAGATGACATTAATTCAACCGTTCCACATTTATCCTATTGGCTAACTAGGTCAAGCCATGGTGAGAGACATAAGAATGATAACGGTGATCCCTAGTAACGCTAGTCGCAATTTGTTTTGCCACTTGGTTGGCAGTAGATTCAATGGTGGTACAGGACTAACCTTGGAATCATGCGTAGAGGGTTGCGGAATTTATTAAGCATTGAATGAAGCGATGGAATTGAGTTGGGTGCATGACAACATCCACAAGGCGCACATCAGAAACTTCAAAAACGATGTTATGAAGATGTAAGTCTGATACACATGATGCTGCCCAGAGCAAACTCTCCAGCTCTGCTTTGCAAACGCATTAAGGCCACGGAACAACGAAGTCCTGAGATGGTTCCTGACAATCCAAGCAAAACCACTTAGTCTCATTGGATTTACCCATGAACTAGCTACATTGCATTTTAGCTGCGGAGATACAGGCTTCTTCCAACCCTGAGGCGGTATTTGTTCTGTGGGAATAGCATCCAAAGAGTTAATAGTAGTCCATTCCTCCATTATTCGCTGGAGAATCCATTCTGCAGTGTATAACTTCTACTAATATATTAGGCCATTTCTTGCTTTCCACAGCTGCCAAACCAGCCAAGGGAAAGAGATCGCAAGATGACCGTCATTTGCATGATTTATCAAAAAGTGCAAATTGAGGAATACCGAATCCATAGAGAATCCATGAGGAGGCACACTTATACAAGATAAGTTCCACACCTCCACCGCACGCGGGCAATGAAACACAACATGAGAAATTATATTTCATTCGTTAAACCGCACACTAGACAGAGTGGGTCAATGTTCATTCCCCGAGAATTAAGGCGGTCTCGCACAACAATTGCACCAGAAAGGCATTTCCACAAGAAATATTTAATTTTCGGGCCCGCCTTAATCTTCCAAATCTTGGTCCATAGCTCGTTCTCCAAAGGCGGAAGAGGGTTCCCAACTACCAATGGTGAAGACAAAAGTAATGTATAGCCACTCTTCACTGAGGATAATCCAGAGGTAGTGTAGCCCTAGTAATAGCTATCACAAAGAGTAATAGAGGGTTTAACCCTACGAATACGCTCTACATCCGAATCATAAAATAACTCTCTAAGTAGGTCATCATCCCATGTATCCGTTCCAGGAATAAGAAAATCTGAAACTTTTAGATCAGTATACCAAGATCGTTATCGTGGAATCAGTAATCTAAGCCTGCTATCAAAGAACCACTTCTCTGAAAATACCAGTGTATCTCTACCATCGTCCACTGATCACACCAACCCTTTAAGGAGTAAATCACGTCCATGCATTAAGCTTCTCCAGGCATACGGCGGACTAGCATCTACATGACAATCAAGGAACCCCATCACAAAGAGTAATAGAGGGTTTAACCCTACGAATACGCTATACATCCGAATCATAAAATAACTCTCTAAGTAGGTCATCATCCCATGTATCCGTTCCAGGAATAAGAAAATCTGAAACTTTTATATCAGTATACCAAGATCGTTATCGTGGAATCAGTAATCTAAGCCTGCTATCAAAGAACCATTTCTCTGAAAATACCAGTGTATCTCTACCATCTTCCACTGATCGCACCAACCCTTTAAGGAGTAAATCACGTCCATGCATTAAGCTTCTCCAGGCATACGGCGGACTAGCATCTACATGACAATCAAGGAAACCCCCCCCAATTAGAAAGTATTTATTTTTTAGGAGTCTAGACAGAAAGGAGTTTGGACTATCCAACAAACGTCAGGCCTGTTTACATAACAAGGCTTGAATGAAGGATTCAATATCATGAAATCCCAATCCTCCATTCTATTTCGACAAGCACATCTTTTTCCATGCAACCCATGAAATTTTCTTACGATTCTCCCCGTTACTACATCAATATTCCGTCATGGCACTTGTAAACATATACTTATTTATATTTTAGAGTCTATATTATTATTTTTAGAGACTAAAAGAGTCATTTTAGGTGCATGGACGAGTTTTTGAGCTTTGGAATCATCTAGAGAAATTATGAAGAAAAAATGGAAGTTTGAAGAGACGAAAAAGGAAACGAAGAAAATGGCAATTTCAGAAGGGGGTGTCGATCGACACCCTACGTATATTCTGCAGATTTTCCTAAATCTCAAAATCAAGATATTTCCCAAATCTTTTATGTTAATTCCCTAATTTAAAAATCCGTCCAGACCCTTATAAATACTTTTATACATCCATTGTTTAGGCTTATGCTTTAATTTACTTTAGAGAGAGTTTTTGGGAGAAGATTTCTTAAGTCATTTTATTGAATTATTATTGCTTTCATTCAATTATTGCGTGATGAATTGCTTGGTCATGTCTGAGTAGTTTATTTGTTAGGTTTAGGGTTCTTACATTATGATGAATTTTTGTTAGCCTTATTCTTAATTTAGGAACCATTAATTAACTCTTCTCCTAGATGTTCTTATTGCTAGATTCATATATTAGCTACCTTGAATCTAGATCATTGGGAATTTATTATACACGAGAGTGTTAATAAATTGCTGGAATTGTCTTAGGAGAGCTAGCTATCTCTTCTCAAGGAGACTTGGTTTAGAATAGTTAACAGTTGAATCGGTTTGTTAATGCTAGTTTAAATTCCTTAGGGTTTCTCAGAGAGATTTGGTCATCACTAGGATTTAAACTAAGATAGTTAATCTTAGTGAGAGTTGGATTGCTTGTTTGCATTGTTCATTTCTAGATTTAAGGTTTCATAAAATATACGTGAGGTGTCGATCGACACCATCATAGTGTCGATCGACACCATCATAGTGTCGATCGACACCATCATAGTGTCGATCGACACTCGACGTGAAACAAACATAGATTGGATTCTTCTTCGAAATTCCTAAAGCCTAACATTTGCTTTAACTGATTTAAACCCACATCTTATTTACTTGTTCCCTGCACTAGTTATTAAAATTGAAAATCCTCTCATCCTAGTTTTAAATTAGTGTCTAGTCTTAGTTTACAATTTATCGGTCTTTGTGGATTTGATCTCTAAGTACTACATCACTTTAGCTCTTGTGGTTAAATACAAAGAGTAAACTTTGTGTATCAACTAAAACAAGACATCGCATAGACCGGTAAAGCTAAGGCAATGGACTTTAGGAGTATTTCTTTTCCACCATGGGATAAAGCCTTGGCAAACTATCCATTAAATCTATATTTCAACTTCTCATAAATGAAGGCAAGTAACCGATGTTTTGAGCCACTAAAGCATTATGGGCGTCCCAAATAGGTGCCCACACCACCTTCTTTGTCGATCATGAGCCTTGCTTTAAGTAGCCATTTATCATTTTCAGGCACATGTCTAAAAAAAAAAATGGATGATTTAGTCGGGTTGATCATTTGGCCTAACACATCACCATATAATTTTAGACATCGCAAGATCTCCGTGCATTCCGCAAGTGTAGCTTTACAGGTGACTAAGCTATCATCCGCGAAAAGTAGAAATGCACCGACGACCCTCCTTCCGACAGAGATATACCATGTAAATGTGATGCAGTATCAGACTGATTCAACACATTAACCAATGCCTCAGCTCCTAAAATAAATAGGAATGGTGATAACAGGTCCGCTTGCCTCAGTCCCCATTCAGGTTTGAAATAGCCATGTGTTTGGCCATTCAAAAAAAACTGAAAAGGAAACAGAGGTAATGCATGCAATTATCCAACGTACCCACACCTCCGAGAAACCGAATTTATACAATAATTGCTCCAGAAATCTCCATTCACTCTGTAGTATGCCTTTGACATATCAGTTTTGATAGCCATGTAATCACTGCTCACATATGCATTAGTGCGTAACCCATGAATTAATTCACGAGTAATCAAAATATTGTCCGTAATCAACCGGCCAGAGATGAAAGCTACTTGAGTATCCAAAATAATACCATGTAAGATAGCTTTGAGCCGGTCACACAAAATTTTAGAAATGATTTTGTAATGAACCAAACAAAGACTAATCGGTCTGAGATCCTTCATCTGAGATGGAGCTGTCACCTTCGGAAGCAAACATATGTGTGTATGATTCCAATCTGCAGGAAGGACGCCCGAACTGAAAAACTCATTCTTGAACGATGTTTGGGCCCACAATGTGCCATAATTGTTTTATAGAAAACCGCAGTAAACTCATCCGCACCCGAAGCACTACTGCCCTTAATGCTCAAAGTTGCTTTCTTAATCTCATCCGGAGAGAACTGTTTTGTGAGCAAGGCATTCATATCGGAACCTACTCTTGGTTGCAATCCAGAGAAGAGTTCCTCCATATATATCACCTGGATTCGACGACGTAAACATGCTCCTGAAATAATACACCGCTATTTGGCCCTTAGAACCTTTGGAGTAAAACTCATGTCCGGAATCATCCTTAAGCAAGAGAATTCGGTTTCTACAACGTCGGCCTTTGACTGAGTTGTGGAAACTTTTCGAGTTTTTGTCCCCCGATTTTAACCATCTCTCCCGTGACTTTTGCTTCCAAAACCTCTCCTCTTCACTGTAAGCTTTTGCGATTTCCGTTTTCAAAGTAAGCATCCTCTGTGGATCCGGATTAAACTTTGAAATCTCAATCTCATATGCATCATGGAGCTCTTGAAGCCGAGTAGTTATATTAAGGTTCGAACTACGTTTCCTTTTGGACAACTCCAACCTACAGTTATGAATGCGGGATGTCAAGGATGGTAGAGGAGCAGATGAATCCCCTTCCAAACCCTTTCTTATCACCGCCTCAATATCAGGCTTATCGAGCCAGCGTTTATATAAGCAAAATTTGCCTTTACCAATAACCATCAGATCATAGACAAAGTTTAATAAGATTGGTTTGTGATCGGAATCCCAAAGGTCGAGATATGTCATATGTGACTGTGGGAAAATCATTAAACCATGCGTCATTATTGAAACCACTGTCTAATTTACACTGCACCCAACCACACGATCGCCAAGCAACCCAGGAGAAAGAGTTTCCTACCATTTTAATTCACAAATTTTGCAATTTGTTGCCATATTTCTGAAATCCCAGAATGTGTTATCCTCTCGTGTGGGACCTCCTAATTTCTCGTGAGCATACATGAGTTCATTAAATTTTCCAACCAACAACCAAGTCTCATCCCGATTTAAGGAAACATTTGAGAGTAAATCCCAAACAATAAAACGGTGGGCCCGAACTAGGTCCCGTAAACACATGACAAATCAAATGAAATGGATCCAAATTGAATATAAATTTCAGTGATCCTATTCTTAGAAAAAACAACATTGACGGTGTAACAAGACTTCCACATGAGAGCCAACCCCTCACTCAAACTGGATGGCTCTACCGTGAATAAATTATTGTAACCTAAACTTTGTTGCAAAGAAAGCATACACTGTTTATTTTGTTTTGTCTCCATTAAAAAATAAAAAAATCAGGAAAATGTTTTCAACGAATTTCCATGAGACGCGGAACTACCTCGGGACCACCGGCTCCTTGCCAGTTCCAACTTAAAATGCTCATTGGGGAAACAGCGGCTTCAATCCGGAAGCCACCGCTTTTCGTTGATTTTTGTTGATGCGTGAAACTGATTTGGAAGATCCTTCATGACTAGGTATGGAAGCCTCAGCCTGAGGTACAGAAGCAGGACTTGTGGACTGCCCTTGTTTGTTTTTCCCTGATTTTGTTTTCTTTATGGCGGGAACCATTTTTGGTTCTTCATCGAAGATCAATTTTCTTTTGTTTGTCTTCTTTGTAGCTTGTCCCGACGGAACAGGGGAGTCACCACCCTTCCACCATGTCGCAGGTTTTCGAACCGGACTCACACGGGAAGGGACCTTGCGTTTTGTTCCACGGAGCAAAGAATTGGCTTGGACAGGCAAACCAAGATGAGCAGTCACTGGAACACGCACGTTATCAAGGATTCGCGAGTCCAAAACTGTAGCCTCCGATGAAATATCTTGATCAATTTTATCATTCGGTGTGTCTGGAAGTTTTGCCTCCACTATCAAACTGTTTCTTCCACCTTGCCCTTGATAACCCGAGCTTTGTGGCTCACCAATACTGTAACACCCCGGTTCTCTTAACCCGGAATCGTTTCAGTTATTAACTTTTTGTTGAGGGTCAAAGTGAAATATCTTAAGACTTTTTTCGGAACCCTACTGTTCTCTACGCCGNTCTTAAGACTTTTTTCGGAACCCTACTGTACTCTACGCCGTAACTCATTTTCTCCTCTCCTCTCAACCAAGACTCTCTCTGATCTCCCTCTCTGTTAATCGCTCCTCATCACTATAATGGCCTCCTCAGGCCTCCCTCATCCTCCATGAGTCCTCCTCTTGCTTCTCCTCCTCGTCTACCATATTCTCATATCCAAGTCGTCATTTTCTGATGCCTTTTTTTGGTGACTCAGTCCCGGTGACTCAGAAGAAATAGACAACGAGCCACCCATCAGCGCGAAGGCCTGTGTCTCAGCTTTCCAGAAAGCATGAGATTGTCTCAATCAGATATATAACCAGAGAGTTATGACCGTTTTTCTCCATGAGGTCCATTCTGTTCGTAACAGTAACTTGCAGTCCGAACAGCCAACTTAAAAGAGGCATATCTGGAATTACATAATGAATCAGACGGTGAACAACTTATCAAAACGAAGGTCCAGACGTCATATTTCCATGGGGACAAGAATCATGGCTATCTGANTAACTTATCAAAACGAAGGTCCAGACGTCATCTTTCCATAATGACAAGAATCATGGTGATCTGAACTCTATGAAGAGAGTTATATGCATTCTGCCTTAGCCTGTCATTTCTGTCCAAACCAGATTTCAGGTGAGGGCATGTTATGTCTCATTCCTAGTTCAATATATTGCTTGTGCTGCGAGTTAAGACCCTAGCAAGACTTTTACTTGTTTATGTGATAGTTTAAATTAGAAGAAAAGTTTATGTGTGAATGTGAATGTGAACTGTGTGTTGTGTCGTAAGGACGGCTGTTTGAAAGATACAGCAAGAATTATGAGACTAATGTGTGTTATTAAGTGTAATAGGTTGTCA
>OVAP01005166.1:0-13427 GCA_900406295.1 Aurinia saxatilis | reverse complement strand
CCTAAACCCATATGATATAAACCCTAAAACCTTAAAACTTAAACCCGAATAATTAGACACTAAAACCAAACCCTACAGATCNAAAACTTAAACCCGAATAATTAGACACTAAAACCAAACCCTACAGATCTTCAACCCTATATCCTAAAATTTTAAACCCTAAATTAAAACTTAGGGTTTAAAATGGGTAACCCAATATGATTTATAACGTTTAGGGTTTAATGATATTTTTTATTTAGGGTTGAAAATTTGTAGAATTGAAGTTTCGTGTTTAATAAGTATTTGGGTTTAAGTTTTAAGGTATTAAGGTTTATATTTTTAGGGGTTTGGGGTTTAAACCATTTTTATGGTTTAGAATTTTAGGCTTTAGGGTTTTAACCCTAAACCTTAGATTGTAAACTCTAAAACCTATAAAATAATATAGGACATTTTTAAATTTATCTTAAATTTTTTGGCATTTTTAAATATTTATTTCTGTGTTTTATTCCAAACTTTAAAATAAATTGATTTGGGGAAGAATGATGAGGGTAAAAGTGGATTTTCAAATTTTAATTTTACACCGTTTATGAAAAAGACACNTAAAATAAATTGATTTGGGGAAGAATGATGAGGGTAAAAGTGGATTTTCAAAATTTAATTTTGACACCGTTTATGAAAAAGACAAAAAAAAATCAGTCCGTGTATTAATCTGGAAACAAATTTCACTTCGTGTATTAATATAACAACGTAAAAAAATCGTGTATTTTTCTGGCAAAGTTGTAAAGTTCGTGTATTTTTCAGGATTTTAATAAAATTTAAACTAATAAAAAATCAAGATTTATTTTGATAAATATAAATGGATTTAATATAAATAAAGTATGCAATATATTAGCTTAGATGAAGTGTTAATCTTATTATTATTTCATGAAATTATAATAGTATGAGTTTTTATTTTCATGATTTATACTATGAGTAATCACTTCTCAAGTTACTTTAATTATCCTATTTTAGTATCATATATATTTAATATATGAAATAAAGTTTTAATTAACAAACAATCAAGATTTATCTTGTAAAATACAAAAGGATTTAACATAAGTAAAGTATGCAAATATTAGTTTTTTAAAAATTATTATTTCATGAAATTATAGTGGTATGAGTTTCAGTTTTATAATGTATAATAATAGTAATGACTTTTAAAATTCCTTTAATCATTCTAGTGGTTGATCCGTGCTACCAGTGGAGTTTATTAAAAAAAATTCCTTTTGTTTTGTTTTCCGGAATAACGATGTTCCACAAATATTTTTGTAATTGTAGTATAAGTTTGGAAAACTTTTTTTCATGTTTTTTAAAAATGTTTATGATACATAATCTTTGCGATTTATGTGATATACTATTTGACGGTGTATTGCATAACCGTAAAACTGATACAGTTAAAATCTTCAAAACTATATGTCTATATCTACCCTCACATCATTCTACCAAGATTTTTAATCACCATATTAGTTTGCGATTATGTCTTTTCTTTAATTTTCATTTTACTTGTTATATTTATTGATATTAATATTGCTTAAAAGAGTAGTTTTATATTTGATGTTGGTTAAGATGATTAATAATCTCTAAATACGGAGTGTAAGATGTTATATAAATTTAAATGATTGTTCTTTTTATCATTATGAAATGTGAAATAGTTTCTAATCATACTGATATTTGTAGATATTTTAAAGATCAAATTTTGCATTTTCCACATATTTATGTAATATAATATGTAAAATAAAATTTAAACTAATAAAAAATCAAGATCAAATTTTGCATTTTCCACATATTTATAT
This sequence comes from Aurinia saxatilis, assembly GCA_900406295.1. Taxonomy (NCBI): domain Eukaryota; kingdom Viridiplantae; phylum Streptophyta; class Magnoliopsida; order Brassicales; family Brassicaceae; genus Aurinia; species Aurinia saxatilis. The sequence continues at coordinate 11,616 of OVAP01005166.1, read as the reverse complement.
TTGTTTATTTTAAATATATATCGTATGAGATTTCAAGAGACCATTTGCCTCTATAGTCATCTCCCAATTCTTTTGGTTATATTTCTACTATGAGCTTTGAAATTTTGTTTTCTTCCCATTTTGTTTCATTTAACTGAGAAGAATAAACATGAAAAATATCTTAATGAATATATATCAGGTTGACTAACATTATTATATTTTTATTTTGTTTCTTATGCACATATCAGAATTGTTGATCAACATCGTTGAGTTATGTGAAAACTTAATTATTGAAATTGATTTGATATCTTTGGAGTTTTTTAATTTTTGAAAAATATATATTAATTTAATATAAATAAAGTATGCTATGTGTTACTCTACACAAATTATTAATGTTATTATTATTTCATGAAATTTTAATGGTAAGAATTTTTAGTTTTATGATTTATGATATGAGTAGGAACTTTTTAAATTCTTTTAATCATCATGTATTTTTATCTTACATAATTAATATTTAAAATAAATCTTGAATTAACAAACAATTAACACTTATTTTAAAAAGTATAAATGAAGGTAATATAAATAAAGTATGTTATATCTTAATATAAAAGAAATTTCATAAATTTATAATTGTGTAAGTTTCAATTTTATAATTTATATTAGAAGTTATAACTTTTCAAATTCCCTTTAATCATTATGTTATACTAGTATGATATGTGGTTAATGTGTAGAGTTAAGTTTTCATTAATAAAGATTTAAAATTTAATCATATAAATGATATGGATGTTGAGTTGGATGTTGATGTGTCATAACCAAAAGATAGAAAAACTAACTTCATATATAGATAGATAGTAGTACTCGGGGCATCTCCAGCTCAGTACTATATTGGACACTTTTGCACTACATCTAATGCAAAAATTTAGTGTTGCACTATTTTATTTATAAAAAGGTCTTCCATGTTTCAAAATCTTTTATTATAATTTTCCAAATATATTTTAAATGCATAATATTTATTAAAAAAATGATTAATCAAGTGAATATTTATATTTCTTACATCCACACTATTTCAAAATTTTATATAAATAATGTTTTTCTTGGTAATTAAAAATTTAAAATCAAATAACATTTATATAATAGAAGATATAATGACATAAACAAATAATAATCTTTATAAACATAAATGGTAGCAAAAGTAAAGATAGAATACAGAAAATAAATTAAATGATTTAATTAATAATTTGTGGGAAAAGAATCAAAGATCACAAAGCTCATTTTTTTCAATTCAAAATGAATTAATTGATCATTTATGAGAAAAATACATTAATGGTGATGCCAACTAAACTGTACTAATTTTATTGTTCTCTCTATTTTTATTTTTATATTTTACTATGTTGTGCTATATATTTTTATTTCTATATTAAAGTTTTAATTTTAAGTAGTATTTTTATTTGTGAATTATTATTATATCACTAATTTTGTCACTGATAAATAAAAATTAAAATACAAATCACATTACATTTTCTTGCAATGTATTATTATTTTTATTTAATTTCTTATAAAAATAATTTTCAAAATTGATTATTATCAATATGTTTTACTTTCTTATTGTTTTAAAATGATAATTCACATCAATCAACTAGATAAATGAAGTATTAGTGGATAAATTTATTAAAAATATATAATAAATGGGTAGAATTTATAATTTTGATAAATAATGGATATAATTAGAAAAAAAACAAATTATAATGAAAATAAATATACATAGAATATTCTTTTTGGTATAAAAAATAGTGTAATAAATTGAAGTAAAATTCAATACTATTTTAATACAATTTTAAAATAGTGCCGGAGATGCTCTGATTACCAAGGAGAGTACATCATACATAAGGGGCAAAGTAGTAATTTGAGAAAGAAACAGTAGGGGGACGAGAATTGTACGTGAAGTTGTAATAAATGCAGAAAGCTGAAACTCTTTAACTTCTTTTGAAACTTACACTTTTTTTGTTTATCGGTCTTTGCGATAAAACTATTCTCTTATTTGCGTCAGCTTTATTTTTGTTTTAGCTACACGACAAATTCTGTTTTCTTGGAGACCATTATCGAGGATCAAAAGAACCCAAAGACCCGATTACATAAATTCTCAATCTAAACCGTAACAATATGATATTTGCATATAGTCCAAATCTTGATCAGCATTTTAAGTAACACAAAAATAGTTTGAATTAGTTTAATTGTGTTGACCTAGCTGTTGTTAATTTTTGTATGTAAAAACTAAAAACAATAAGTCGTCATTCAAAATATTTTTTGCCAACACATAAAAAATCACATCAAAAACTTTTATTTATAATTTTCAAAAAAAAAAAAACTTTTATTTACTTTTTTGTTTAGAATAATATCACTTTTATAGTTATATATATTAAAATTTGTATTATATATGAGTTAATGCATGTTTGTAGTTTTGGTAAATTTTATCTTAATTGATCGACGAGATGAAATATAGTTGAATATATAGCTACAAAACTATCCAAACCAGTACAATTTTTTTAAAACAATCATTTACTGAATTTATGGATCAATGCAAAAATACCTACAACAAAATGTAATGTTATCTAGATATATTTTACTGATTTAAAAAAGGATTAATTTGAAATAATCCTTTAACTTACCGGAATTCTTTTTAATGAAACTAAAACATGTCAGTATTTTATCGTATTAAACAAAAATAATTTTTTGTCATTGGGAATAAAACCAAAGAGAACAAATGATTTTTTTGTAACAAATTATTATAATGTGAATGTAAAAGCGTTAAAATAGTATGTAAAAAATATGTAAAATCGATCAGTCTGTTTTTATTATAAATTATTTTGTTCAAGTTTTGCAGCTTAAAAATGAGTCAAAAGCGACTCAAACAGTATTATCATTAACATAATTTTTTACTGTTTTTATCCTTTAAAAACAGAGAAAAGTTTAACCGTTTGATTGATCTGTGCTAGTTTACTCGCTTCATTCCCTTCATAGCCTATATCTTTTAGTCCATGCTGATATATTAGTCTAACCACGAAATATTGTTAATATAAAATGATTAAATGAAATATTCGAAAGTAGAAAGAAGAGGTAATGGAATTGGACAAGAGAAGAGTATAACAGAGAAAAGTTTGGTTTAAAAAGGCTGCAAAGGGAGTTGTTAGTTCAAAAGTGAGTGAACTCGATAAACGCGTAACCCTAAAGGCAAAGCGTGCGTTACTCTTATCCCCCAATTATTTAATCTTTTACTACTACTACTTTCTTTATTTTTCTTTCTTTATAAAAATAACTCCTCTCAGAGAAACCAAATTATCACATCATTTTCTAAAGCAATTCGATTTATATTTCATGGCGAATAATATATCTCATGACGATCGTATAATCGGATGAAAGTAATTTGTTGAAATATCTCATGGCGATTTTTATATGTAAAGGAGTCCAACCCAAAACTTGAAATATCCTTACCATTGTGTAACAATAACACTTATAAAAAAGATTGTTCGATGAAATTTACATTTAAAAAATTGTCGTAAATTCAAATTTAGTCTGCTTCGACTTATAGATATTTCTGAGTCGAAAGTGGTGAGAGCTACTAAAAAAATAAGGAATACTTAATTAGTAAAAATCTATAGATTTTCGACATATTGTAGATATGAATCTCTCCGTTAATATGAAAACTCTCAATTAATAACATATATGTTGTTTAACCTTTAAATTGTAAGAGAGAAAAATATGGATATAATTACGTCTCTAATATAAATTACTGTATGGATAACTTTTGGTACATCGATATATAATAAAACATATGATATTTTATAAAAATAATTATATCTTTAATTATTTAATGAGTTACATATATGGAAAAGATATATAACAATAAAAGATATTATATATATATATATGTGTGTGTGTGTGTCCTTGTATGTCATTATTGGTTCTGAATATTGAATCTTACATAAATTTATGAAGTTTCGTAGACATGTTACAATGATGAGTGGTAACAAATGAAATAAAGACAATTAGTTTGGTGTAGAAGTAAGAGTCCTCTAGCACTAAAAAGATTGTGTGTATTAAATGATCTCTGAATTTATTGGGTCGGCTCGCACATCGGCACATGTGATGACTTACCATTCTTGTCTCTGCATTCAATATTCTTTGTCCAAATAATGAATTAAAAAGTGAATTGGTTTCATGTTGAGTTAGTTGGTAACGAAAATCAGTTTACAATCGTTGTAATTTCTTTCCTTGTTCCGAAAGGATGTCAAGCTGTCGTTCAGCCTCTGGTTATTGTGATTTTGGTATCATTCAAATTAGGTATATAAAATTGGTTTAGGGGTTAACTTATTTTTATCAGTTTGCTTATGCTGTTTTGGTTAAGAAAATAATACAGCAAAAGCAATTTTTTCATTTTTTCTTTTCACGTTCTGTTGATAAAGGCTAAAAAGTTATATGTATTATCAAAACGATTGTGACACTTTGAATTATATTTCATTTCGGAATCTAAAAGCAAGACTAACCCATGATACATTACAAACAGACGTTATAATAGTTAAATCAATAATTGACTAGAAACTTATAATAGTTGAATCAATAATTGACTAGAAACTTGTAGCCTAATTCTCTCATTTCCTAAGCCTCTCATATGTATGACTGATTTAAATTTGTACTTTTTTCGTTTCAAATTAGTTGTTATTTTAGAGTAATGTTTTTTTTTTCTAGATTACTTATTGCTTTTGATTTTTAGTGTAATTTTGGCTTTAGATACTTATTTTAACTTTGAAACTTATGAAAAATGAAAAAAGGTTAATAGAATTTTTAATTTTTTAAAAAGGTTAATAGTATTTTTAATATGTTTTATTAAAGCGTGTGAAAACAATATAGATGACAACTATTGAAAAAACGGAGGGGGTATGTTATATTATTAAATACAAAATAATTAACACCAATAAATAATTGTAAGCAATTAAAAGATAATGATATAGATTTATATTTAACAAAGCTACATAGTCGTAGTATTATTGATATATTTATATATAAAGTGTTCCATTATTTTGATTGTACTAAAACGGTAAACTACAAAAGATTACCAGACACTTCTTTGTAGGCGACATTGGTAGTCCTTTTGTGCACATTCCCTTATTTGTCTCTTATATATTATTATGTAATTTGTTTTATCTATGGTTTTGCTTGATTTGATTATATCTAAGTAGTTTCTTGTTTAGGGTTCAAAGTTATTTATGAATCAATGAATTAGATGGATTATCCTTCTAGTTGTTCATATACGTTGTTCTTATTGCTTATACTTGATTGATCACCTAGTCTATGATCTTAGGTGAACTAACTCATCAAAAGTGTAGTTAGACTGAGAATCTTAGATGAGCAAATTGTCCTTAGCCAACAAAATTTGATGTTATGGCAAATTGTGAACTTGTCAAACATGTTCAATAAAGCTTGTTTAGAATTCTAGGTCAAACGACATTTTATGTATCTAGGTATATTTGGAAATTATCACATTCGTCTGTCAACACGACTTTGTTTGATTTCTAGAACATCTCTTAAGATTCCATGAATAATTTTCAGATTCTTGATCTATGAATTCTTGGAAATTACCTTAGACTTAATGCTTTATCTTATTGATTTTAATCTGTTTAGTTAGCTATCTTCGTTTACAATTCAACCATTTATTTGTCTTAGATTAATTTCACTCTTATACATTCATAATGTAACACTTAATCCTTGTGGAGATTCGGTACCCATTTTACTACAATACTTTTTGTGCACTTGCAATATTTGACATGGTTAAAACATGGGATATCACATATGTTAAGTGATAACAGAGAATTTATGTATCTTAACAAAGTTCATTTTGTCCCTCACGCAAAGATATTTAAATAAAATTAAACATGTTTTAGATACTTTCAAGAGACTACTGATTTATGATTATTTTTTGTTAAAAATTCAAACATTCAAATGGTTGGTTATGTAGATGCATGATATTTGTCAGATCTACTCAAAGCTCAGTCCCAAACATAATATATTTTTATGATCGTAGGCACCACAATATTGTGATTTTTCAGAAGCAAACACATGTGTCTACTTCTTCAAATCATGCTGAAGCCATTTCACTCCATGAAGCAAGTATAAAATGCTTAAAGTTAAGGTCAATAAGTTGACATGATCAATCAATCAATGGAATCCGCGTAAACAAGGAGCAACCTATCTTATATGAGGACAACGATGCATGTATTGCTCATACGAAGGAAGGACATATCAAATGTGATGAAACTAAATATATCGCTCCAAAATTCTTCTCATACACTTAAGAACTCGAGAAAAATAAAGAAATCAAAGTGAAATATGTTTGATCGTCTGACCATGCATGATATATATACACAAAGTCTTTACCCTCCCCCCCCCCCCCTTATGTTAAGGGAACATGTCTACAACATTGGAACGTGTTGTCATCGAGACCTATAAGATGGCTTATGTATCATTCGAGGGGAGCTTGCGTGGTTGTACTCTTTTTTATTGTACTAAAATTTTTCCAAATGGTTTTTCTTAAAAACGTTTTTAACGACACAAACAAGCAATTATGATACTGGTCTCCAAATAGTTATGAAAATCATGAAAAGAAGCCAAACAAAGTCAGTAAAAGCAACTTCACGTTTTCCATATATAATTTAAATATAAGTTATGTGAAGTCAATCGGCACTATGCGATCACAGTAATTCTTAATTTTTACCGCTTATATTAACGATCACGTGATTGTTTGTTTTATACATCCTCATCTCTAATTTACAAGGAGGGTAAGAAAGTCTCTATTTTGCTTCACCTTCTCACTCGGATATAATATGTTTTTTTAATAATTCAACAATATACACTAAACTGGATTCGAAATCATATGATAACACTAACACTAACTGCTACATTACAAGTCATGATAACTCGTATATAATTTTTTTTATCTTTCTTTATATTTATTTTTATGAAACAAAATAATTATATTATTTTTGCAACATTGATGTATTTTTCTAAACTCCTCTGTAAATGTAATATTGGGGGAAATTTGGGATCCCTCGTTTGGGCTTAAGACCTTTTGGTTAAGGGAGAGGGTTTGATTTGAAGAGTCTTGTGAGGATTTTGCCGCATTCCTTTTTTTCCTCTAAAGATTTCCTTGTATATGTGAGATTTTACAGGATATTCACTAAGATTACTTTGTGATTGTAGGGTTTTATGTTTATCCTTTGACGTTCTGGTTATTTCAAGGTGGCTCTAAGAACCCTAATCTTCATTCTTTTCGTTCCTTTTCCTACAAGTCTCAACAATGATGGAACACACACTCACTAAAGTTATGGAGGAGATGTCCATTGATGAGGATGATCATCCCGCTGTTATGCCCAACCTACCAGAGTTCTAGTCTAACAACAAGAATTCACCCAGCTTGATGGGCCGTCTTCTCAATCCTGAGAACCAAAAGATGGCGAGTATGATTCGAGACATGCCTCGAATGGGGCTAACCAATCGAGTCAGAGGTGTTTCTCTCTCAAAAGATAGATTCTAATTCCTCTTCAAATACGAAGAGGACCTCGAAGACGTGCTTGGCCAGGCTACGCATTCCTACAATGAATGGTCCATGGTGCTTGAGAAATGGGTGGATCCGTTCCCAGATCAATACCTCAGCCACATGCTTATCTTGATCCAAATCAGTAACATTCATGTGAACTACTACACCCCAGCAGCTTTTGACTTCTTAGGGTCTATCATCGACAAATTCAAAGGCTCAAGAGTATGACGCTACCAAACATCAAGCAAAGAGTTCGTTCGTGTTCGTGTTTTGTTCGATGTTTTTAAGCCAGTAAGGCGCTAAAAATGGTAGATTTCCCATGTGATCTTACCTCTGAGATCTTCTATCATTTTAAAGGCATTCAGAAACAATGTTATGATTGTCACATGCTTACTCATGGCAATACCCCTTGTCCCTTCAAAAATCAGAGTCCATCAAAAGTCCCTCAGACTGCTCGTTCCCCTCCTCCTAGAGATTTTTCTTCGCGGACATTGAATTTGAATAAGGACCTCTTGAAGGTGTGCTCTCACAAGCGCAACTTGGCATCAACCCGCTATCTGGTCGTCCTCTCATTCATCCGGAAATCCTATACGAAATGCGTCATTACTTATCTATTGATAATGTATATGAGCGACGTATACGGGAATTCGTGTTCAGAAGCAAGTTGTTGACTTAGAGAACGACCCAGTGGCATGATAAAAGCATCTTCTCTTGGATGAAAATGCAACTAATCTGTTGCGTTAGGAGAAAGAAAAATACGTTGCAATAGAGGAGGATTAACATTCTGGGATCCCATCTTTAGATGCTAATACCAATAATGCCACTGTGGAGAGCTCTACCCTCACTATGCCTATCTCAACAGTTTTTAACTCGCTGTTGTCTCCTTTAACTTCTCCTCCGATCGAGTCTCAGAATCCTCCCATTATCCCTACTTCAACCATTCCTTTGGAATTAACGAGTACCTCTCTGGCCACTGATACATTAATGTATGAGCATGCTCTAGTTACTAATCCGCTCTCCAATGAAACGATGAAGGAACTCCATGCTTCCCAAAACAGGGGAGGGTCCTCATGGAAACGTTTGGCTAGAGAGAGGGAGACGCTCAACTTATCTATGTCAACATATGATGATGTCACTGATGCAAAAACAGAGAATGCTAAATGTAAGGCGGTTGATACGGCCTTAACAATATCTAAATTTGCCAAGCGCGAACAAAATACGGTTGTTCCTCGTACGGAATCGCTACTTGATTAATGCGACTAATGGGTTGGAATTGTCGGGGGTAAGTAATCTTCTGACAATTCAATGGTTAAAGGAGATGCGTCGGGTGCATTCTCCGCAGATCATGTTTCTAATGGAGTTGAAATGTGTTAGAGTTAAAAGTGAAGAAGTACAAAAGAGATTTGGGTTACGATAATGTTTTCACTGTTGATCCAATTCGTCTCAGTGGTGGTTTGGTTTTATTTTGGACATCGGCTTATGATGCTCAAATTTCGTTTGCGGACAAGAATTTTATTGACACCAATATTGTGTCTGGTTCATTAGTGTTTTACATAACATTTGTTTACGGTCACCCTTGTTGGAGCTCTCGGCGACAAGTGTGGGAGAGATTATCTCACATTGGAGCCAATCGAATTGATCCTTGGGGTATGGTGGGTGATTTTAATGATATCTTAAGTAACTATGAAAGATTGGAGGTTCTTGTCGCGAAACTTATACCTTCAGATTTTCAGTATTTGATTTTGACATGCCGTATGACAGAATTGGCGTATACAGGCAATGAATTTACATGGATGGGGAAACGAAGCAATGATTGGATCCAATGCATGCTTGATCGTTGTTTCAGCAATGTCAACTGGTTTAATCTCTTTCCTCATGGCTCGCAAACCTTTCTTCTTAAGTACGAGTCAGACCATAGAGTTGTAATTGTCAAGTAAATGGCCATTGATGATGCTAAGAAAGGTCATTTTCGTTTTGACAAACGTTGGGCGGAGGACCCAGATTTAGAGAAGATTATAGCTTCGGAATGGGTTGGCTTTAGTCAGTAAAAAGATCAGTCATTGGAAGCGTGAATATGGCACTAATTTTAAACATAACATTGATGGACACGAGAAGGACATTGATATGGAAGAGAGCAAGCTGATCCCCTATTTTGTTCATCTTGGAATCTTAAAATGAACCTAGCTCATGAACGCAGACGTGAAGAACTTTTTTGGAAACAAAAGAGCAGAGAAAAATGGCTCAAATATGGTGATGGTTTCACATCTTTCTCTATTAAAGCTGGAAGTGCACCAGGGCCCGATGGTTTCACAGCTTTCTTCTATCATAAATATTGGAAGACGTTGGGTCCAAAGATTACTCGAGAGATACAAGAGTTTTTCAGAACATGTGTGATGTCATCACATTGGAATTTCACCGAAAAATGTTTGCTCCCGAAGAAGGATTGTCCAACACGCATGACTGAACTCAGACCGATAAACCTATGCAATGTACTCTCCAAAATCATATCCAAAGTGCTGATGACCATACTGAAACCTTTGTTGCAGTAAATCATCTCACCAACGCAGTTGGCATTTGTCCCGGAAATCTCATTTCGGACAACATTCTCATCGCTTATGAGCTTGTACATGGGTTAAAAACTCATAAAGAATCTCCAAGGACTTTATAGTGGTCAAAACCGATATGTCGAAAGCGTATGACCGCTTAGAGTGAGATTTTATTCGACGAATGCTACAAGTCTTAGGCTTTCATCCTAAATGGGTCACATGGCTGATGCAGTCCATAAAATCTGTTTCTTACACGGTATTAATAAATGGCTCCATCCATGGTCACAAATGTCCAAAGCGAGGGATCCGTAAAGGTGACCCTTTGTCCCGTGTTTTATTTATGTTATGTATCGAGGCTCTTATCCACATTCTACAGCAAGCTGAACAGCAGAATGACATTTCAGGCATTAGGTTCTCTAACTCAGGGCCTGCTATACACCACTTATTATTTTTCGATGACAACCTTTTCACTTGTAAGGCCGATGAGAATCAATGCTCTGCTCTCCTACGTTGTTTATCAAACTACGGCAAAATTTTAGGTCAAGTCATAAACATGGAGAAATCGTGTATAACCTTAAGAGCACGAGTGAAGCCTGTTCTTAAGTCCAAAATAATAAAAAACAATATGGGAATTCATTTTAAGGCAGTTTAAGAACATTCCTCGGTCTCCCCGAGTGCTTTAGCGGTTCCAAGCAAAAACTGTTGGGGTATATACGCGACAGGCTGAATAAGAAACTAGGAGGCTGGTACTCAAAATCTTTATCTCAAGGAGGCAAGGAAATTCTCATAAAATCAGTAGCATTAGCCCTCTCGGTTTACTCTATAAGTTGCTTTCGTCTTTCCAAAGTTATGTGTAAGAGACAGCAATAGCTGATTTTTGGTGGAGTGGAATGGAAAACAAAAAGAAGCTTCACTGGGTCAGTTGGGATCGTCTCTGTCTTTAGAAGAAGAACGTTGTGATTGGGTTCAAGGAATTTGATACGCTTCAACCAGGCTCTCCTAGCTAAACATGTGTGGCGTTTGTACCGGTTCCCTGCTAGTCTTTTTGCTCGTGTTTTTAAAAGCAGATTCTTTGACTCTTCTTCGGTGCTTTATGCGCCTATAGGATCCAAGTCATCCTATGCTTGGAGAATTGATGTGATTTAGTTTTCGCCCAAAATATGTCCTGCAAACGCACAGGTCTCGCAGTAGTACTCAGGGATCAAATCCACAGGGAGTAGAGTGTACGCAGTAGCACGTCCAAGTTCACTCAAGCTAAGCAACAAAATAAAGTTGTTTGTGGTTTTGGTCGATCGACAGTGTGAACTGGTCGATCGATGAGAACACCTTTCGGTCGATTGCAGATAATGCGGTCGATCGATCAATGCCTGAAAATGCTAAAAGAAAATAAAACATAAGAGAATTCAAATATTACAAGTGTTAGGAAGCCATGCAATGCATCATAGGATCACAGTTTGAATTATTCAGGGTAGTAACTAGTGTAAATATCCTAGTTTAAGCTAT
>OVAP01005165.1:0-13258 GCA_900406295.1 Aurinia saxatilis | reverse complement strand
AGTAAGACATAGTGTAGCAGCTGGAACTTGTGGAATTGATCCTTAACTACTGCATCGACATTGTAGTTGTCAAGGTCTTAATTAAAGTAAAAATACAAACTTATTAGTGAACAATATTTTTTGAACCAACGAGGTATGGGCAAAACTTCTCTAAAGCGAAGATGACAACTAGCATTTCCTTTCAGTAGTCCCGTAGCTGCACTGAGCGTCATTTAGTGTCCTACTAGCATAATGTATGACATGCAACTTCTTGTCTTTCTTTTGTCCCAAGACTGCTCCGACGGCATAGTTGCCTGCGCCACACTTAATTTTGAAAAGCTGAGTCTAGTCAGGTGGTTGAACTACTGGTGCCAAGATCAGGGCTGCCTTTATTCTCATGAACGCGTCCAGGCATTCGTCATCGAAATTGAAGGGTGTGTCCTTGCATAATAATCTACTGAGCGGCCGAGCCGTCTGAGAAAAATCCTTGACGAATCTCCTGTAGAAACATGCGTGTCCCAAAAAACTACGAATGCCTTTTATGTTATTAGGGGGTTGCAGTTTTACCATTACCTCGATTTTTGCATTGTCCACCTCTATTCCTTTCAGAGATTTTATGACCTAGGACTATCCCCTCTTGAACCATAAAGTGACACTTTTCCCAGCTGAGGACTAGGTGTTTGTCTTCACACCGTTTTAGCACTTTACACAAATTATCAAGACATGTTTTGAACGTGTTACCGTAAACTGAGAAATCATCCATAAATACCTCCACAATATCTTCTATTAGGTCGATGAAGATGGACATCATGCAGCGCTGGAAGGTTGTCGGTGCATTACACATGCCAAATGGCATTCGTCTGTATGCGTAGGTCCCGTATGGACACGTAAAGGTTGTCTTTTCTTGGTCGTCGGGTGGATTGGAATCTGAAAGAAACCAGAGTACCCATCAAGAAACAATAGTATTTGTGTTTGGCGAACCTTTCGAGCATTTGGTCGATGAACGGTAGGGGTAATGGTCTTTTTATGTTGCTGCGTTTAGCTTCTTATAGTTTATGCACATACGGTGTCCACTGATCGTCCCTGTCGCCACAGATTCTCCTTTATCGTTTCACATGATTGGTATTCCGCCCTTCTTCGGTACAACGTGAACGGGACTGACCCAACTGCTATCTGATATTGGAAAGATGATTCCCACCTCGAGGAGCTTCATTATTTCTTTTTTCACCACATCTCTGAGATTCGGGTTTAAGCGCCGCTACTGCTCCACTGACGATCTGGATTCATCTTCCAAGTGGATCATGTGCATGCAAAGATCTGGAGAGATTCCTGGTATATCCTCTAAGGAATATCCGAGAGCTTTACGATATTTTCTTAGTTCATTAAGGAGCAAGGCCTGCTTCGCATTATTAATTTTACAATTTATAATGACTGGGTATGTAGAATTTTCTCCAAGGTATGCGTACCGTAATCACGGTGGTAGAGGTTTGCGCTCGATGTTTGGGAATTTTCTCCAGTCCCATGGGTCAGCTGTCTTAAAAGGGTGCTCGATCACTTTGTTCGGAGGCTGAATTTGGTTGACGTCATGTTCGTCTCCTTCGTACGATCGGGCTGTCGAAACAATTATCCTATCCAACTTCTCTTCATGGTTGAGAGTTAAACCCTCTTTAATGGTTTGGTGGTGTTCGCCGACTTATTTTAATATGAGCTCTTCGTGTTCCTCCGGTTCATTGTCACTTATATCCCTATAAATCTGCATTATTTCATCTTTGATTGTGTTAACGTGATATACATGTCCATCTCTCCTCGGGTTTTTGAGTCTCCTATTCACGTCGAAGTCTAGCACCATGTCTCCTACTTTGAGGTTCATCGTCTCTTCCTTTACGTCGGTGAGAGCTCCTGCCATTGCAATGAACGGCCTTCCGAGAATTAATGTTTCTTTTGGTTCTGTGTCAAAATCAAGGATTATAAAATCAGTAAGTATAAGACATCCCTTTACGTATACCTCAACATCTCCGAGCATTCCTATTGGTCATCTCGTGGATTTGTCAGCAAGAACCAGGGTGATTTTAGTCTCCTGGAAGTCACTCATCCCGAGGCATTTGGCTACCGAGTGAGGCATCATGTTTACACTGGCTCCCATGTCACATATAGATCATGTAAAAGTTACTTCATGGATTGTACAAGACAAGACGAAGCTTCCTGGGTCTTTAGACTTTTTATGGCATTCCATCTTGTAGTGCTCTGCTGCTCTCCTTGGATATCATCATCACTCCTCTTTCTATGGTAATGTTGTTTGTGACTATCCCTTTCAGATACTTTCTTAAAGAAGGTATCATGTTGCAGGCTTCGACAAGTTGTTGGGTAATCATTAGGATATCTGGCCTTTTGCTCATGGAACCAGATCATGCAGCTCATCAGTCTCCTTAGGATACTCCGGCTCCTTGTAAAATTTGTCGTTTCTCAAGGTCATTGCTTGTAACTCTTGCATGTTGTGGTGGTTGGGACCTTTGAGTATACCGGAGTTTGCTACCTTCATTTGGAGGGCGATCAAGTCGTCCGTAAGCAGTGTTGTCAAGATTTCTTCTTCCTTCCTTAGCTTCAAGTGATTATCGTCCACTTGCTTTATATATTGCCTCTCCATTCTCTGCATATTACTGAAAAGAGAAGTGACCAATTGGCTTACATTGCTTGAATTGCTATAGTGTAATGTCACCCCATCTATCTGGGCAGTGACACAATCGATCGATTCGTTTAACGGATCGATCGGTGCCTGTTTATGCTCGATCGGTCGGTCAGAGGTTGTGCCGATCGGATTGGAACCCCTGATCTCCATCAATCCTGGTTCTGTTTGTCTAACTTTTGCGCCTCCTTTGCTTCTTGATTTCAGGCTTTGTAGGAACCCTGCTTGCGAGTCTTGCTTTTCAATTAATGACTCGAGCTTGTCTTTAAGCTTTTGGAATTCCTTGATCTGCACGTAAGAGTCATGGTCCGCCAATTTTGGTTCGTTATTCTGATCATTGGCCGCCATGTTCCTAATGAGTTTGACTCTTGATGTTGCCGACCTTGTTGAGAAGTCACCGTTACTGGCGGTGTCTAGTGTCTGTCGGTGTTGGATGTGAATCCCTCTGTAGAATGTGCTGAGAAGGTTTTCGCTATTGAACCCATGATGTGGGCAGTCTCTAGTATATCCTTCTAGCTGGTCCCACGACTCATGAAACCTTTCATTGCTCTCTTGTTGGAATCTCTGGATCAGGTCTCAAAAAATGTTCGAACGAGACCTTGAGAAGAATATTTTGACGAATGCATTCTTGCATTCTTCCCAATCTTCGAATGTTCCGTTTGGGAGTGAGCGAATCCATTAAGAGCTTTATTCCTTAGCGAGAAAGGAAAGAGGCGGCATCTGAGTTCTCCATGTGACATTCCACCAACTTGAATGGTGCTGCATATTTATAGATGGTCCATAGGATGCTTCGAGTCTAGGCCCTCGAACTTACTTCATTCCACCAGGACCACCACTTGTGTCCTGATGTGATATTCTCCTGTCCTCGGCTCTCGAGTTTTAAAAGCTGAATATACTTGAAACGTTCTCCCGGGCAGATCATATCCTGCAATTGAAACGTTTGACCACTAGCAATGTTATGATAGTGGTCAAACATTGCTCCCCGGCAACGGTGCCAGAAAACATGATGGGGATTTAGTTTTCGTCCAAAATAGGTCCTGCAAGCGCACATGTCTCGCAGAAGTACTTAGCGACCGTATCCACATAGAGCAGAGTGCACGCAATAGCACGTCCAAGTTCACTCGAGCTAATCAGCAAATACGAGGTGGTTTGGTTTTTTGTCGATCGACAGTGTGAATTGGTCGATCAATGAAAGTGTCTTTCGGTCGATTGCAGATAATGCGTTCGATCAATTAGTGCCTGCAAATGCTAAAACAAATAAAAATATAAGTAAATTCAGATATTAAAAGCGTTAGGAAGTCAGACAATGCATTAGAGGGTCACTGTTTGAATTATTCAGGGTAGTAGCTAGTGTAATATCCTAGTTAAGCTATATAGTTAAAATCACTATTAGCTAACTATCTTTATGGTCAGACTTAGTCAGTCTAGTTCAATTGGTATCCGTGTTAACTCTAACATATATCTTTCAGAAAGAGAACCTATGGGCTGATCAACCAATCAATATAAGCATTAAGTTCAAGAAATCAAATTCTACTAAACTATAAATTGTAAAGCTTTCACTATCAAGTTCTGGATCTCTTACTCTAAGTGATGTACTAGTAGCAGGTTTATCCTATGATTGTATTAAGATATGATATGAAAGTAAGCTTATAAACTAGTCATTACACAGCCCTATTGCCTATCTACCAAATCATGATTCCTCCTAGCAAAGCCATAAGTGGTTGTTGTTTTCTCTGGCTTCAGTCGTCTGTATTTGTACAGGAGATGGTCGAGCAGTTGGTCGAGATAAATCAGGAAGGGAATTTGGATAGGAATCCAAATATTTGTGTATATCCGGCTCTAATCGATCGATCGTCATTATTATATTCGATCGACTGATATTTGAAACGCGTCTTCTGAAGATTCAGTATCTTCTGTGATTATCTCCAACATATTATGATATCTCCCCGAATGCAACGGTCCTTATCTGAATTTGTTCTCGAAGCTTCCTTGGATTAATGGGCTTTGATCGATCGGTGGACCTCTCCTTTGGTCGAATGAGCCTTCATCTCCTACAGGCTTCTGGATACATCTTCAATGATTTGAGCTTAACTTCTTATTCTTGAGGGCAAATGACTCGATTCCAAGCCCACGTGACAGCTAACCCACGTGGCTTGATTGTCTTAACTCCTCATTTCAATCCAAAACAAACATCTCCTTCATTCTGGGTCTGGACTTTTGATGTTGATTTTTTGGACTTGATAGAAAATGCTCATTTGTGACCTAAAATGCATTATTTTCACAAAAACACTTTGCAAATAGAGAAATGTGAAATCTAGTGATTTATCTTTCAAATCAAATAGTTTCTTCATAAAAAACACCAAAAATTCATATAAAAAAGCGGTAAAATATCAGCTCTATCAGTATGGTTAACATATCAATCCTTTAGTAGAAATCAAAACCGCCCCTTTGTTGAGTAATGTGCTTTATGTTTGAATGAGATTGAGTTAAGAAGACTTAAATACGAAGGCTGTTTACAAATATGAATATTTTGACCCGTGTCTCTAAAGAAATACCTTATTCCCAATATTTATATTAATTGCATTCAAACCGTTTTCATTTTGCATCAGTAGATTCATAGATTTCATCAAACATCATTTCAACCGATCGAAAGATTATACCGATCGATCGATCAAAACCCACAAAAATCATATTTGCATCTTAGCTCGATTTGAATCCCATAAGTTTGCAGCGTAACAACCTTTTCTCTGTGGATACGATCCCTAAGTACTACTGCAAGACATGTGCGCTTGCAGGAATATTTTGGGTGAAAACTAAATCCCATCAATTTCTCGGTTGTTTCAACTTGTCAAAAGAAAAAAATTAACACAAGATTAGTCATTGTAAATAATTATTTAATAAGTTTTTTAATATCCCCAGCTAAAAAAACAGAATATCTTTCTTTCTTTTTTTTGTTATCTGACCATAAATATTTAAACTTCCAAATTACAACCATGAATCGTACAAAAAGCCTACAAATTCCACCTAATGAAGCTTGGAATTTCAGAAGCCAAAAAGCCTACGAATTTCGACTAACAAATCTCAGGATTTCAGGAGTCAAAAGCCCGTTTAAAATGGAGCTAGAAAACGTACAAATAAAGGAAAAATAGACATAGCTAATTGTGATAATGTGACCCAACTTCGACCTCAGTCACTAGTTATTCTCAAGAGAACTGAAGCCGTTTTGACATCACTGGAAGCCTATAATACCTAAACAAAGCGTATGCTCTTCTTGTCCTCACTTTGGATTTGGTAGACTTCAGAATTTAGGAAACTTTTGTTCTTTATGAGTGATAGACCCGAAACCTCCTTGAAGACAAGGAGACCCGAAGAAACATTACTAGAAGCTATAATACATAAACAAAGCGTTGCTCTTCTTGTCCTCACTTTAGATTTGGTAAACTTCAAAATTTAGGAGACTTTTTTTCTTTACGAGTGACAGACCCGAGACCTCCTTGAAGACATGGGACACCCGAAGAAACTGTCGGAGCGGTATTGCGAGACTAAAACGACATGGTTCCGGTAAATAAGACGCAAAAACTAATCAGATCTCGACCGAATCTGATATTTAATTCTAGCAGAGGAGACTAAAAAGCCGCCCAATCAATTCACCAAACATAGAATAGGACGATGAAGGATGCGGTCCGATTGAGGCCAAACAGAGCACCAATAATAGGGAGGAGGAGTAGGAGTCACAACAATATAATAAAATCATTAGACGAACAAGACAAACCAAAAAAAGGAGAACACCAAGACATAACCGCAACCTAAAGGGAGTTACTCAGAGAATCAGAAGAGAGTGAAGGTCCAGAGTTGATAAAAGCCTCATCATTAAGTCGAGATAAACTCGTCATCAACGAGGAGACCGAACTCGCCCCTTGTCTATGGGTAGATCTACGGAAACTGAAACGTTTGTGGCTGTAACCACCAACTGAATCGGCAGATCCGGCATCTCAATCCCCGCTAGGACCTCCCTATAGAGAGTTTTGAGACCTTACACCAAACCCACATCAATTCTCTTTGATTTCATGAGAGGTGCAAAAAAAAAAAGAAAAAAAAGAAAACACTGCAGAGAAATAAACTAGGGGAGACTACAAGACAAAGAAAGCTTGTAAGCGACGTCGACGCTATCTCAGCCGCCGCATGCCGGTCACAACCAATAAAGGAGATCTGAGTTTTGTCGAAGAAGAGAGAGGGCAAGGAGAGTTCGAGAGGTGCGTGATGTTTTTTTTTTTTTGTGGTTTTGGGTATTGCTGGTTTGTTTGACACAAATTTAGCCATTGTAAATAATTTTTTAATAACTTTTTAATATCTCCAGTTCTAAGAAAGCATAATATCTATGTGTAAAATAATAGTAAGTTTTTGGGAAAACCTTTGGAAAATACACAAACTAGTTTCCATCAGCTATAAAAATATAAGAATGATTTAGACTCCCAAAAAAATACAAACAACTAAATTTGCTAGTTCTATACCACCTTCTGAGTTTTGGTTAGTTTTTCCACGGGTGAGTTGACAAATACTAACATTTGTGAGTTTAAAATATTGAAACCCGAAATTGCTCCTCTTATTTTCTTAGAAAAACCCAAAAAAAGACATCAACTAATTTTTGTTTTCCATAAAAATACACAAACAATTTTACTCTCTAAAAAATATACAATTTAAAAAGCTATTTCGTTTAATATACAAACTCAGGAGTGTTGTAAGATTTATAAACACAAATCAATAGAGATGACTTATCTTAATTTTAATCAACACGTTGTGGATACTGATTTCACAATAAAATTTTGGGCTTTAACCACATATATCCACCACATGGTACTTATTAACCACATATACATACTTTCCTTCTTTTAATCACTTATATCCACCTTTCTTGTAAAAATTCTAAAATACCACTATTTAAATATTATCTATTTATAGGGTTTAAGGGTTTATGATATAGGGTTTAGGGTTTAAAAACCTTAAACCCCCAAAAGTCTTCCACCCCTAATAAACCATTACCCCCCTAAAATCTAAACCCTAAATCCTAACAATTAAACTCTAATAGTTATGAAAAATTAAACCTTAATTTTATAAGGGTTTAACCCTAAATTCTAGTCTCTAAGTAAATCACAAACTCTATAATTTTACTAAATTCTAAATCCTAAAATCCTAAACCCTAACAAATTTATCATTTGTAAAGAAAAATATTATTGGTAAATGAAGAGAATGATGATATTAAAATAAAAATAATGGGTATAGAGTGATTAAAAAAGAGGGTGGTAGATATATGTGGTTAATATGTATGGAAAAGTGGTTGTGGATGTCATTTTCTCATAAAAATTGTACATATGTGAACATTTGTTTTTTCGTTCGTCAACAACAATATTGTATGAAGTTGGGTTCAAACCTAGGCGGTAGGGGTGTTCAATCCGATTTTCGGTTCGGTTTCGATTCGGTTTTCTGGTTTTTCGGTTTTCCAGTTTATGAGATTTGGCTACCACATTCATACCATATCTAATTCGGTTCGGTTTGGTTTGTATACCTTCGGTTTTATTCAGTTTTTAACCGAAAACCATTATTGCATTTTTTATATTTTAATTTATGTAGATTTTAGCTATAACATGATTAATAAATAATTAAAATTAACATTAGATAATAAGTATTAAACTTAATGAAAACTTAAAATTTCAAAAGTATATCAATGGAAATTGAAAGTAAAGTTATTTAACTCGCTCGGCTTTCATATTCATCGTTATCTCTCTCGTCTCTTCCGATCGTACACAAAAACTATACAACATATAGACAAAAATCGACAATAACCATGATTATTTTGAACTATTATTACATAGAAAAAATTAGTGGAACAATGATTTTTGAATAAATGAGTTACCGTTAATTAAGATTTCTTATAGTTTATACTCATAAGAACATTATTACATCGACAACAAAAAAAAGAACTTCATTATGATTTTTAGCCGTAAGAATTATATTCTCTATAATATTTTAACTTAGGATTCTTGCAATTTATACTCATAATAGAATTATATATATAATATTTACTGATATATAAGAAGTAATCGGTTTCTTTTGGTTTAATCGGTTTATATACATATCCACGGTTTGTATAAAATAATATTCTATGTTTAATATGGTATAACCAAAACTAAACCATATCGCTTGTTTTGATTTGGTTTGATTCGATTCGGTTGGACCGGATTGAACACCCTTACCAGACGGTGACACAGTGACAGCTCTAACACAAACCACTAGATTACAAGCCCTAATTATATGTACATCATACACGGTTCACAAACTCACAATAAATCATCCACGATTTTCACATTTATTGTCCACTATCTATAAATGCATCATCCGTCATCCCCAAATTCACAATCTATCACCCATGATTTTCAAACTTATGGTCTACTATCCATAAACACATCATCTAGTATATCTACAATCCACAAACTCACCATCTACGATTTTCACATCCACGATAACAAAACTAATTAATTACATGTTTGTTATTTCTTTTTGGAGCACCGAATTCAAAATTTTGAAACCAGATGATTTAATAAAAACAAAAGTATAGTGTGTGGTGTGGGACCTTAGCAATTACTGTGTAAGCGTTTCGGGTTTCCTAATGTGCCGGTTCGAAACATACAAACCGGTAATAAGCAAAGAAAAGAAAACAACAAGGCGTTTGTTTATAAAGCGTTTTGTTCTCAAAGGAAAGGACCACCACCAAACACATTTAAGAAAAAAATGAAAAGCACTAATTTGATCTTCTTCCACCACCACACTCCTTTACCCTCAAAATCAGCCTCCGCGAATCACCACCGTCTCTTGTTCATCTTCTTCCTCTCTTTCTTCACTCTACTCTTCTCTTTCTCTCTCTTCTCCTGCTCATTCCACTCCTCCCACTCTGTCCCCTCGTCTTCCCCGTCCTCCTCCCTCCCTCCACCGGTCCTCGCCGCACTCCTCCATTACACTTCCTCATCACCACCCAACACCTCCATGTCCTTCACTGAAATCTCCACCGTGTCCACCGTGATTGGCCATGCCTGTAACCTTCTCGTTTTCGGTCTTACCCACGAATCTCTCCTCTGGAGATCCATCAATTTCCAAGGCCGTACAGTCTTCGTTGACGAGAATCCTTACGCCGTCACCGTCTTCGAACAGACTAATCCCGGAGCTGAAGCTTATGACGTCGTTTTCCCCACCAAAGTCTCGCAAGCAGGTAAGCTTTTGGGTTATTACAAAACCCGACCCGAATGTCGACCCGTACAGAATCTACTCTTCTCAGATTGCGAATTGGGCATTAATGATTTACCCAATTTTGTGTATGAGATGGAATGGGATGTGATTTTGATTGATGGGCCACGTGGGTACGCCGCTGATTCGCCCGGGAGAATGGCTCCTATTTTTACTTCCGCAGTTTTGGCCAAGAGTAAAACTCATGGGAAGAAGACCACGGATGTTTTTGTACATGAGTTTGGGAGGAAGTTGGAAAGAGCTTACAGTGAGGAGTTTCTTTGCGCGGAGAATCTGATCCAAGTCATCGGAGATCTAGCACACTTTGTTGTTGCTGCGGAAGAAGTGGGTTCTGCTACTACTACTACTGCTTTTTGTCGGAATTCGACGAAATTGTCGGAGCCTTTTGCGCCTGTAACTGATGACTGAAAATGCCTTCCTTTTTGGTGGCTTCTTTTGTAATTAATTTAGCTTTTCAGGTATCGTTTAGTCTTTCGTTTGTTTTCATTTTGGAGACGGTTACACTTCGAAATGCGATATGTATCCTAAATTCCAAAAGACAAATGTCACTCCACTGATGAAAGCATCAGAAATTTCACTTACATCGTGATAGTCGACAAAACGAAACATATAGATTTTCCCTAATCTCTTTTACCTATTCGCTACTCAATAACCACTTACCTACTATACTTTCTTACCGCTAAAACCTCACACAACTATATTGTCAATCTAAAAAATTTGTACGCCTGAAGCTATACATTTTGGAAAAAAGACACATGTTTTAGCTCCCGGTAAATGCTAGTCTTGAATTATTAGTTTTACTAAAGAAAAACTGATCATATTTTGATTTCATTTATACAAATACATACAAACCATTTGTTTTGCTCATTTGTTAGATTGGAACTTTTCTTATAAAAATGTGTCGGTGGTGACATATTAAGGCCCTGACCCTGAGAAAGCGGGACTTATCTAGCAATGTGGCTGCTCCTTTCCAGAGCGCTATATCTCAATCTTTTACCACTTTCCAGTTTTTATTTTAATTTCTACACAACTATGGAATTTTATTTATTATTTCGTCCTTTACAACTAATTACGTTTTCGAAAAAGTTCAAATGTTATATAGAGTCGACATTCCTTGATTTTTTTTCTTTTCTTTTCATGAGTTCAATATATGTTTTCCCAATATATGAAAAGATTGAATACAATAACTCGACAGTAGATCTAAAAACTTTTATCATCAGATATACAATTTCAATACAATCCACAACACAATAATATAATTATAATAGAACGAATATCCAGATTATGTACGTGTATACATGTCCGGCCTCGACAAATCTGGAACTACAGAAAAAATACAAAAAGAAGGCCACTCTTTTACATCTTTGAAACATAGTACAAAAAAAATTGGTACTTGTCCTAGATACAAAGAATGCTAACGTAACATAACATTTTTTTTTTGCCATCTAAACGACTATTATACGAAATAAGAACTAATGTACGATTACAAAGCCGGATTTTAAACCCCGGAAACTAGGGTCCAAACGAGGGGATCAGAGGTACAAAATACACCCATATGTGATGAAAATGAGTACTTGTGGTAAAGTATAATGAAAATTGTAACTAAAGCTGCAACTCTGAAACTAAACACTCGAGCAAGCACTCCAAGGAACCTGTAGACGTCGAAACTGAGCCAAAACACATGAAAGACACGCGGACAAGGAAACAGCTACCCTCCAACTGAGTAGGGATCAACCTTCCAATCCACCATGGCCCAACCAGCAGCAGTAACAAACAGAGATGCAAACAGGATGAAAAGAAACAAAGAGCAGAAGCTACTCCGGAAGAACCTCTCTAAAAACTAGAGCCATTGAGGAAGCCTACAAAACTCTTGATCGGGAAAACACCAAAGAGGTTCAACAATTCTTACACGCAGACACAACAAGCCAAGACTAAATCACCTACATATATAGAAAGGCCACCTCCTCGCAAGAGAAGAGTTAAAGAACAACACCACTGCTTCGTCTTGAACCAAACCCGAGCCTCAAAGAGACCTTAAATATAGGCTAATAGGTGCCAAAGCAACATAATCTCATCCAAATGGTGAACCCAAACCAAACCTAGACTCACTCTAAACACTACAAAAGCAGATGGGACTAAAGAGCAGTAGAAACAGCGGACAAAAGCCTAGCACCAAACAAGACTACCACCTCCCTATTAAGCACAACACCTTCAGGTAAGAACCAAAAGGTGATATATTGCGTTTTTGACATGTTTTAATCCTTGTTTTTTCTTTATTTTTCGAGTCTTTTGGTTTGTTTAGAGTCTTAATAGGGGCTTAATACATTGGAGCTTGAATTTAAGATTTGGAATGAAGATTTGAGGCAAAAGGATGAAAACGTGTGGAATAACATTGCAGAACCAGTTGAAAGTGTCTCAAAGATCGTGTCCGATGAAGGTCTTCCCTTAGGAATTTCAATCTCAAATTTTGACACGACATAGGAAATCGAGTTAGCTTCATTTTTGCGGTGGTTTCAAGTCATTCTGATTAGCGGTCAAGAAGATATGACTGTTTTACTGGAAACATGTCATTTTCACCCGCGTGCCACATATGGATCGACCTGCAAGCAAGGATCGACCGATCCTTGCATGGATCGATCGATCCATGATCACTCAAGACCACGAGACACCTATGGATAGACCTGAAGAGCAAGGATCTACCGATCCTTGCATGGATCGATCGATCCATGATCACTCAAGACCCACGAGCAGCATATGGATCAAGCTACAAGCTCAGATCGATCGATCGATCCGTGTCCTGCGAGCTCCATTTTTGGAAAGTCGAATCAGATCAAATCTTACCATATCTGAGAAGATTGCACACGTTTTTCCTCCCCTATATAAAGGGTCTGAGCCCCAGAAACCCTAGAGGACGTTCTTCTTTCATTTTCTTAGAGCAAAACTCTTTTGCTTCATTGTTTTTCATAACTTGCTTCATTGTTCTTGAGGATTCATTGAAGGGGCTTGCATCTTCTCTTCATTGTCATCCTTGATACTGCTGAGAAGTGTTTTTAAAGCTATGTATCTCTTACATTTCGTTTTTATATTGAGTATTATTCAGTTATCAAGTTTTGATTTCATGTCTCTTTATTTATATTGTCTTACTGCCTTTAGAATGATGTGTGAGTAGTTAGGTTGTTAGATTTAGGGGAACAATGGTTAGATAGGCTTTTAGCTGGATGAAAATAGGTTGGTCATTAGAATAGCTTGCTCCTTGTGGTGTCTTAAGGCTTAGACTAGCTTGATCGCCTAGTTTATGAT
>OVAP01005164.1:0-13433 GCA_900406295.1 Aurinia saxatilis | reverse complement strand
TTAATTTTAGTCCCAAATTTGTAGCTAACAAAATTTTGCTACAAAAACAAGTACATAGTTACAATAAACCTTGTGGCAATGATTGCTTATTCTTGTAGTGTCAGGGTAAATTTAAGCATATATCATTTAGTTAGTATGTTTTAAATTCATGTTTATATCTGGTATCAGTCGATCTACTCCTTTCTCCAATACATTTGACAACTTTCCCAAGCTAAAAAATCAATATTTTTTACTTTAGCCAGTGCAAGGTGCAAGAGACGATAAAGTGTTTGGATAAAGGTAAAAGTGGTAAACTTATACATAATTACAAATGGAATATCAATGTCAAAACGTTGATATTAAGATTCTCATAGATTAGTATCTCTCTTTTACTTTTAAAATCAGTATGGTTCTTATAATACGAAACAAATACAAACTTAAGTTAACCCGTAAGAACTTCGTTAGCTAGCTTTCAGTGAAATTTTTGTTTACGATGACATATTTAAAATCGATAAATCTTTGTATTGAAATCTATTAATAATAACAATTCATTAAAAAGATTTGAATGTTATGTATATTTATATTGTTTTTGTTGACACCCAAGTGATTGTCTTTTTGTTTGTTGTTTTTTTGTGCTTTTCAGATTTATTTTCTTAGTGGTTTTTAGAGACCCTATACTAAATTCTACACCAAATCCTATTTTAATGCAAAATCCTCTTCAACAATCACTATGTTGGACAGTGCAAATCACTTTTTTGCACTACATCTAGTGCAAAATTTTAGTGCTTATAAAAAGGTTATTCATGTTTCAAAATCTTTTGTTATAAATTTCCAAATAAATTTTAAATTTATAATGTTTATTAAAAAAAGACTAATCTAGTGAATATTCATATTTCTTACATCCACACTATTTCAAAGTTATATATAAATAATGTTTTCATTGGTAATTAAAACTTAAAATGCAAATAACATTTATATAATGATATAAACTAATAATAAACATTAAAAACATAAATGGTACAAAAATGAAAGATAAAAAGCAGAAAATATTCTAAATTTTTAAATTTTATTTATTTAATTTTTTATAAAAAAATCTTTTCCAAAATTGATTATAGCGAATGTTACAGAAAGTGCAACGGATGCAGAGCACTGTGAGGCAGCAATCACCATCCCCACTCCTACTGTCCCTCAAACTCCAACAAGTGTGTACACTCCGCTTGTGTCATATCCTCGGCCTCGTCCCAAAACATCAGAGGAAGTTTCCATCATATACGAACAGATGTTTGAGAAGCTCAAGGTGGAATTTCCATCCAAGGAAGTTCAGACATTACCAGTCCTGACGAGGTGCATCGATAGGAGAGCTGCAAGTCATTGCAGCATTGAGGACGGAGTTTGGATGGTAGCTGAGGAGGTCCGTGCAGTCTTGAAGAAAAAGCTACCCAAAGCTAAACATGAGCCAGTTCAACCACAAAAACAAAGGCTATTACCCAAGGTTGAAGACCCAGGGAAGTTTGTTATGCCATTTCTATCACAAGAGTCTGGTTTGTGGATTCTCTATGTGATTCAGGATCTTGCGTGAATATCATGTTGGGAGCTACTGCGAAACAGCTGGGGATTCTCCAAAGATGACTCTCGCCTTTGCCAACTTCTCAACTACGACTCCCTGCGGTACAATACTTGATTTTTACATGTGGAAATTGGTAATTGCATTGTTTGTGCTGATTTTCAGGTTGTGGAGATGCAACGAGGACCTATACCGCCTTTGCTTCTAGGGCGGCCATTCATGGCTACTGTAGGAGCCGTTATGGACATGTCAACGAAGAAAATGACCTTCACTCACATTGACAAGGAAGTTTCCTACGCTGTTGCCCCAACGGCAGGACCACACAGGCTTGCCTCGAGTATCTCCATTGTCGATGAAGCTCCAACACTCGGTGATAGGAGCAACATCATGGCCATTGATTCCCGTATCACTCCAGAGAGGCAAAATTTGAAGAGGAAGGTACAAGGACGAGTGGCGTAGATGCGGGTCTCAAAGCTGTTTGCAAAAATCAGCATTGTCATACCGTTGCACTTGCGAAATCAGGGAGACGAGACTATCAAAGAATTGCTGCAAGTTACAATGGCTTTATTTCCTGATGTTCGGTCTTGGCAGGTGAAAGACGGTGTATTAGCTGCGGTGGAGAAGCCAAAAAGGACATACAGAGCTGTTTCCAGACGTTTACCACATGACACATGAGATCCATGTCTCCTTGGTGGTCTATCTCGTGCGTAAAAGGCACAAAAGTCAAGCTATGTGACTTAAAACAAAGCACTGGGTAGGAGGCAACCCACTAGGTACCTTTCTTTTTAAAATTTTCTCTCTTTCATTTTTGATTGACGTATCCTTTTTCATTCTTTATTTTCACATCGAAGACGGTTTGAAGTAAGTTTGGGGGAGGGTACAAGTAATCATTTTCTTTCTTTTGTTTTTCTTTTCCTTGAGTCATTTTGATGTTTTTCCTTGAGTTTTTTAGTGTCTAAAACATGCATTTGCATCAGATTGACTTAGGGGACAGTGATGATATTGCCTATATTGATGCTAATATTTGTTTTCCTTGGATAGGTTATTTATTAGTGTCATTCATTGACTTGCGAGATTTAAGAAAAACTTGATTTAGCGCCCTGCCAATAAGTGCTCTTGTTAGTGTGAAATCTTGTTAGATTTGATGTCATCCCTAGATTATTGGACTTAATTTGACTTAATTTTCTCATCTATGGCTATTTGATCACGTGCATAGATTTTTACTTTCCACCTTTTACCACCCCAATTTTTAGAAAACCCCAACATGTTAAAATCTCAAACCATCATTTCAAACCATTACATACTTTTTTGAGTGGGGCCTTTTCTGATAATGTTTCATGTGTAAAAACTCGTAAGCATTAGAGCGACAAGTTTTTTTCTTCCATTAGCATTAGTCTCATTGACTAATCTAGGGGGTCGAGGGTTTGTGGGCTTTGGTTTGAGTTGTTCAGAAAGGATTTGC
Organism: Aurinia saxatilis; assembly: GCA_900406295.1. Taxonomy (NCBI): domain Eukaryota; kingdom Viridiplantae; phylum Streptophyta; class Magnoliopsida; order Brassicales; family Brassicaceae; genus Aurinia; species Aurinia saxatilis. The sequence goes on along the minus strand of OVAP01005164.1, from coordinate 10,428 downwards.
TTATGAGAGTTGGGTAGATATAAAATGAATAAGTTTGGGGGGATTGGGAGTTACGTAGAGGATTGGAATGTGGTTGGAATTGAGGATGAATTTTGCCTAGAAGAACTCATAGATTAAAATCACTCTTTTATCGTTTATTTGTTTCGTGATATATATATATAAGTAAAAAAAAAAAGAAAAAAAACGAAAATTGATTTTGTATTAGCTAAAGAATGATTAAAATTTTGTGTTGCAAGAGTTCTCTAGGTAGTATTAATTTGGAGGAGATGATGAGGATTTGGTTGGTTGGTTTAGTGATTTGAGTTTTTGAGAAATGGAAATGGGTAGATGGAAGAAATTGTTTGTATGCATCAATTGCTCTTTTCTTCCTTGCTTTTGCGTAATGATAACATTCCGTTTTCTGGAGAGTTAGTCACCATTTGAAATATTGAAACACTTAACCACTTACATTTGAACATTTTTCCTCGTCAAACCAAATGTTGTGATCATTTGTCTAGTTTTGAGACTGCGTCTGATTGTTAATTGAATGTTGAAGGGATGGTGGATAGGAATCGAGTGGGATCATTGGCATTGAGCTTAAAGATAAAATTGGATAATGATGGATGTTCTAAGCATGAATGAGTAAGGATTTCGCATGTTAAAGATTAGCGTTAATTCGAATCCGTCCTTAGAACTTAGAATGCATACTTTCTAGCTTTGAGTCCCCATTTTCAAACCTTTTTCCCTCCTTGACTTTTATTGTTTGCTTGCGGACAAGCAAAGACTAAGTTTGAGGGAATTGATATATTACGTTTTGTACATGTTTTAATCCATTTTTTTCCTTTGTTTTTCGAGTCTTTTGGTTTTGTTAAATGTCTTAACAAATGCTTAATGCATTGGAACTAAATATGAAGCTTCAGAATGAAGATTTGAGGCAAAAGGATGAAAACATGTGGAATAACAATGCAGAATCAGTTTGAAGTGTCTTAAATATAATGTCAGATTAATGTCTTCCCGTAGGAATTTCAATCTCAAATTTTGACACGACATATGAAGTTTAGTTAGCTTCACTTTGGCGGTGGTTTTAAGTCATTCTGATTAACGGTTAAGAAGATATGACTGTTTTACTGAAGGCATGTCAATTCCATCCGAGAGCCAAATATGGAAAGTCATCAATTACGGGTTTTTCTCCTATAAACCCCATTTTCTTATTTCAGACGAACCCTATACCTACTTTTACAGCCTCTCTGCCTCTAAGCAGCCCCTTTTGATAGCTTTGGTTCCTTTGCTTTTCAAAACTCTTTTGTTCTTCATTTCTTCAAGATTTTGGTTGTTGTTGCTAGGAGACTCTTGAAGGCTCATTCATCCTATTTCATTTCAGTCATATACCATTGTTGAGAAGTGTTTTTGAACCTTGTCTTTTACAAATTTTTTTTTAATAAAGTATTATTCAGTTATTCTTGTTCTTGATTATGTTTCTCATCATTTCCTTGGTATTTGTTAATTTCATCATGTGTGAGTAGTTAGGTTGTTAAATCTAAGGAGTTCATGGGTTGTTAAGTTAGTAACTAGATGTAAATAGGTAGAAGAATTCCCTCCTAATAATGTCTTAAAGCCTAAACTAGAATTGATCACCTAGTTTTTGTTCATATGACTCCCTATTAAACGAAAGTGTAGTAGGATTCCTGAAACCTTATTAGGAGAGCAGTTTGTCCTTAGCCAGCGAAAGTTGATGCTAAGGCAAATTGTGAACATATCAAATCTGTTCTAGTAAAGCTCTCTAGCTAGTTTAAATCCAAATTAAAGTTTAGGTATTTTCGTAGTTAAGAGAAGTGATTGGTACCACGAAAGTGGACCAATCTAGAATTATATTTGAGTTGGAATTGAGTAGAATTAGAACATGAATAAATATCCATGTTTAGTTTTAGACAATCCATTGATCATCCCTAGGTCTTTTTTTTTTTGTCAACAACAATTTTGCATTATGCTGGGCTCGAACCCAGGTGGTAACACAGTGATCATCCCTAGGTCTAGCATTTTTATTATTATTGAATTTAAAACCATAGAAAAATTAAAAATCAAAAACAAAAAACCCCTTGAATACTCGGTTTAGCTTGATTAATTAAAGGCAACAATCAATATTAAACCTCCAACTTGACATTTTTTCCAACTTAAACCTCCAACTTTTTGGGTTCCCATTTTAAGCCTTCAACTTAATTAGTTTTCTCAAAAAAACCTTCAAATTGCAAAAAATGAGCGGGAATGAGGGTTGACTAACCGTCAACACTAATGTTGTTAACACCGTTAGTAATTTTAATATTATAATATTTTTAATAATATAATAATGATGTTTTAATTAAATAATAATAAATTTTTTTAAGTCTAAAAAATCTCAAATCCGAAAAAATGAAATATATTTCGAAAATTTCTTGAAAAATAATCATTAAATTTTAGATCAGTTTTTAGATTCCTTTTTGATTTTCAAAGATATATTCTTGAAATTTCAAAATTGTTTAAAAGATAAATAATATTAATATTTATTTTTCAAATAAAAAATCATTTTAAAATCTGGAATTTTTCATTGATAAAAATAATAATTATATTTCAGATGCCGCTGTGAGGCTCTACATGGTTCTCGCTCAGCTCCAGCTTTTATCCTGGAGAGCTAAGGATAGCTTATTGGCTTAGCTACTCACCCTCATTCGTAGAGTCTTCTTACCGACTCTCTTATACTCGCATCCTTTATCTTTGAGTTATAATTCCCTTATGAGTTGCTTTTAATGTTAATTTCTTTATGGTTTTAGTAGTTGTTTGGTTACTCGTTGGTCCGGGAATATCTGTTTTTTCCTGTGGTTTAGAACTCCGGAGAGCTACATGTCTCTACCGGCAAAGAACTCTGGAAAGAACTCTGAAAAGTTGTAACACTTATCCCTTGACTTAATATTACACTAGATGACCAAAAAAAAAGTGGTTAGTGTTTTCACACTTAAAGAACCAAATGTGGATCGATCTAGTGCATATATCGATTCTATTCAAACGTAAAATGATTTAACTTTTTCATTTACCTAGCCAATCTGCAGCTTGACATTGAACGCTACCCCCTTGGGGATTCTTGAATGTGAGTCTCCGAACACTAGTGACGAGTTGGAATTGCCCAGGTTTGAGAGTCCTATCTTGCTTGCAACATTTGAAGACATAACGTTCACATTAGAGCCGGTATCGCAAAGTGAGTATAGGAACTTAAGACCTGTGATTTTGCAAGGGAAAAAAAGTTTTCCAGGGTCCTCTTCCATAGGTAATGTCTTTGGTTGGGTCCAAGGATAATTGATTTTGTTCCCTCCTGGAACAATATCACCGGTCTCGATGTTGTTGTCAGAGTCCGAAGATTCTTCTTCTATCATCATGCATGGATACGGCACAAAGACTTCTTCGATAACATTGCAAAAAGCTTTAGGGTTCTCCATATGGTTTTCCTGGAAGCACACTGTTCTGGCACTTCATTGCCTCCGCTGTTTGAGCAATTTGAACCACCACTTTTTTCACGTGAAGTAATTAGTTGTCTTTTTAACAAATTAATAAGACCTTGACAACTAACAACGTATCCAAGTAATTAGTAAAGGATTGAATCCACAAGTCTCAGATATCACACTGTAATTTACTAAACTATTTAATCTAGCTAAGATGATCAAAAGATGGGGGTTTGTTTGCTATTTTTTCGACGATTTTAAATTCAATATTATAAAAAGCGCTAGACCTAAGGATAATCGATGGATTGCACTAAAATCAACTGGATGTCTATTTAGATTCTAAATTTTCCTATCCTCAACTTAAATATAATTATAGATTGATCCACTGTCATGGCGTCAATCACTTTTCTTAATAATTTAAATACCTAAACTCTCGTTTGGATTTAAAAGAGCTAGAAAGCATTAATCAAGCAGATTTAATATGTTCACATTCTGCTTTAGCATCAACTTTCGTTGGCTAAAGACATAATGCTCTCCTAAATGAGTTTTCAAAACTCCTATTACACTTTCGTTTGATAGATAATCCTATGAAAAAAAACTAGGTGATCAAACTAGTTTTAGCATTACATCATCATAAGGACTATTATACAAAAACAGACATATCTTCCTATATCCTATCAAAATTTGAGATTTAAATTCCATTGTGAAGGACTTAGTCTGACACGATCTTTAAGGAACGTTGGATTTGTTTTGCATTGTCATTTCATTTTTTTGCCTCTTTTTGCCTCAAATCATTATTCCAAAGCTTCAGTTCAAGCTTCATGCATTAAGCACCTGTTAAGACTCTAAACAAACCAAAAGACTCGAAAAACAAAGGAAAAATAAGGATCAAAACATGTCAAAAACGCAATATATCATGAAGTGAGACAGCCTCGAACTTCCCATTAAGGTCTTGATACATGCCATTTATTCTCTCTTCAATGGATTTCCCTTGATTTTTCTGGCTGGTCATGATCTACTTGAGCATCCTCTCGATTTTCGAGTCTTGAGGTGGGGTTGGCTCTGGTGCTCTAGCCTGAAAATTACCAAAAGAAGGTATTTGCTAGAAATTATTTCCGCTGGGATTAGTACCTCTAGCATAACTACCTTGCTGGAAATTTCCAGAATTGAACCCTCCTCCTCGGGTCTTGGGGATTTTAGTAGGGTTCCTGTAAGAGAGGTTATTATTCTTGTAATTATTGAAATTTTGATTCTGAAAATTACCTTGAGTTCCAACATAGTTTATTTCTTCTTTATAACCTTCTTGTTCATCACCCATTGTTGGGCCGACATTGTTGTTAATCACAGCTTCACAAGAGTTCACGCCCTTTGTTGGTTTTTTAGGATTTGGCTCATCATTCCTTGGAGTTTGGTGATCTGTTTGGACTCCACCTCATTTTTAGGTATGGACGTATCAAATTCAGTTGAGTTGTTGCTATCACTTGCAGCTAAATTCTCGATGAGAGTTTGTCCTTCCTTAACGGTCTTAGTGGTGAAGTCACCATTGCTAGCTGTATCAAGAGACAATTGATATTTTGGCTATATGCCTCTGTAAAAATTACACAGGAGGTTACCTTCATCAAAACCAAGGTGGGGGCAGTTCGTCATCTAACCTTTAAATATTTTCCAAGCATCGAAGAAACTTTCAACAGGAGCTTGTTTAAAGTCTTGTATATAGTTTCTTAACTGATTTGCGCGGGACTTAGTATAAGGAAAACTGACTTACAACCTTCCCGTGTCGTGATTGAACCTAGTGGTAGAGTTTTTAGCCATCGGTGGGATTTGTCGGCTAGGGAAAATTGGAAAAACTTACATTTGAAGTAGTCGGTGGGAACTCCATTTTGTCTTATGGTGGTACAAACTTCTTCAAAGAAATCGATGTGATCCATTGGATGCTCGTGGGCATTGCCATGGAACTGGTTCTGTTTCACCAAAGCTATGATTTGAGATTTTATCTCACAATCATTTCGAGGAGGTTGTGCTGGCTTGATCACCGTTCGATCGAACATGTGTTGATCGATCGAATGATAGTCAGCCATCGTTCTTTGATCCGCTCTAGGGTCAGCAGCTCTTTCTCTTCCATTTCCTTGCGAACGTTTCTCTTCCTGCCTCCTTTGGTCTTCTCCTCTTCCTCCTCCAATGAGACAAGGCTCACCGTTATCATCAGATTGTTGTTCTTGATGATCCGCCATTAGTCTCAAACGAGCAAGCTTACGGTTGGTTCTTTCTATTCTCTGGATTTCATTTTCAAGTGGAAACTGATCATCTTCGCCTTGACTCCTTCTCTGCATACACTTGGAAAAAGGAGAGAGACAGTGAAAACCGAATCTAAATGTTAAATGCAAAATGATTGAGAATGAAAAATGAAAGAGTGAAAAATAAAAATGAGATATGAGAATGAAAAAAAAATGGAAAATGAAATGCCTAAATTGGAGCTAGATTGTTATGCTAGTGGTCAATTGTTGCTCACCAGCAACGACGCCAAAAAACTTGATCGATTTTAGTTTTCACCCAAAATAGGTCCTCCAAGGGCAAAAGTCTTGCAGTAGTACTTAGGGGTCGTATCCACAGGGAGCAAAATGTACGCAGTAGCACGTGTATGAAATGGTTTTGGTTTTGATCGACCAACAGTATGAGCTGATCGATCGATAAAGCGCCTTTTGGTCAATTGCGAATATGCGTTCGATCGATTGATGCCTGCAAATGCTAAAACAAAATAAAACGTGAGATTAATCAATAAATAAAAGCGTAAAGAAGTCTGACAATGCATCAGAGGGTCACGGTGAATTATTCAGGGTAGTGGTTTGTGTAAATATCCTAGTTAAAGTTATATAGTTGAAATCACTATTAACTGGCAATCCTTATGGTCAGGCTTAGCCAGTCTAGTTCGATTGATATCCGAGTTAACTCCAACATATATCTTTTCAGAAAAAGAACCTATGGGCTGATAAACCAATCAATCTAGGCATTAAGTTCAGGAAATCAAATTATACTAAACTATAAATAGTAAAGATTTCACTATCAAGTTCTAGATTTCTTACTCTAAGTGGTGTATTAGTAGCAGGTTTATTCTATGATTGAATTAAGATCTGATATGAAAGTAAGCTTATTAACTAGTCATTACACGACCTTATTGCATATCTATCTAACCGTGATTCCTCCTAGCAAAGCCCTATTCCTAACTAGAAACTACTCAAACATTGTAGTAACATCTACTATGATACATAGATTTATAAATAACTCAAACACCCAAAACTCCAAATTTAGGGGTTAATAACCACTGAATTGTCACTAATTTACGACTACATGTATAATAATACCACAAATTTGCAACCACTAGAAATTTAATCCCACTTTTTTGTTACCACACTTATATAAAATATTGTTTCTTATAACATGTATTTTCTCATGTTTTCTTATCAAAATACTATATATTATTTCCAAAATGTTGAATTGGTTAACAAAAATCATTACCTAAAATGATAAAGCTTTAAACTTGTAAACTTACTCAATCTCTTATATATTCTCCTAAAATATATGTAAATATTTTCATATAATCTTATATGAAAATGTTTACAAATTTATAAAAATAATTATTGATATGATTTTTTTTAATATTTAAAATGAACTTTAGCAAGTATTATTGTAGAACTAACATCTACTATAATACATAGATTTATAAATAACTTAAACATCCAAAAATTCAAATTTAAGGGTTAATTGATAACCACTAAATTGCCACTAATTTGTGACTACATATATAATAATGGCACCAATTTGCGACCATCACGTTTTTACAACCATGCTCATATAAAATATAAAAGTGAACAATTTATAACATAATATTTGAGAACCAATTATATTGATTCTCTAGGATCGCTGACGTGGCGAAATAGCACAATCATGTCCGTTCATTGTTTTGTTTTTTAATCTCGTCCATCCATTTACATAAGAAGGAAAAAATAACACTTAAAAAAAAGGAATTTAGCAAAACTAACAACAAAAAAACACCAAAATTTATTTCATAACCAATTTAGGAGTATGGATAAAATACATATATAATATTTACTTTTGATTTCACTTTACCCTTCTACTAAACATGCATTTTTTTTCTTTTNTTTATTTATTTTTTTTTTCTTTTTTTAAAATTTTCTCTCTCTCTCTCTCTCTCTCTCTCTCTCTCTCTCTCTCTCTCTCTCTCATTTGAAAGGGGGCATATTGAAAGGAGCATTTCTTAAAATTTCTCTAGAGTTTTATATGAGCACAATTTGACACTAATGAATCATTTCTTAAAATCTATGTATTGAATAATTGATATCAGTTTTTAAAAACTAAAACCATATTAAATGTGTAAGAAAATATATGTTTTTAATATCAAGAGCATGAAATTTAATAAACTGATGATCAAAGATTAAATCGATGTATAAACTAAAATGGGGTAAAAAGTGTTGTTGTTTAAGAAAATATATAATGAGTGATAATGTTTTTTAGTTTTCTTTCTTGCTGAAAAACAGCAACCAACAATAACCCAACAGTATAGAATGAGAAGGAAACAAGTAATTTTGCAACCCTTTGGTTACTCATTGAATTTTGATATTACATGGATATTGAGCTAATTTTGATGCTCATTTTGGTTAGCATAAAATTCTCCCAAATAGAAATCAGAAAACAGAAATGAGTCCCAATCTGGATTTTTTTTCTTCGCTTCTTAATCATTTTTCTCCACATCTGGCCTTCTCTTTGTTTCTCATCTCTGGCTTTTCTTTCTCATCATTAACATTATTAAGTCTCTATCTCTTTCTTCTTTGTTCTGATTTCATAATGGTAATTGAAATCTGAGAGAGTACGTTTCATAGGACTCGTGGCGATGATCTCTTTGTTTCTCATCTCTGGCTCTGATTTCATAGGAGTCGTGGTGATGGAGGGAGGAGATCTAAGAGTGAAGAAGGAGCACGGAGTCCGATGAGTAAGAAGATGCCGCCAGCGATGAGGAAAGCTCCCACGATTGAATTGTATAAAGATGAGGAAAGCTCTGTTTGTTTTTTTAGGTTCTGGTTCAAGGGTGAAATATGTCCTTAATCAGTTTGTCATTGTGATTCGTTTGTTTTTTTTTTTTTTTTGTGGGTTTCGATCTATGTTATGGATTCATATATGTTCCGGATTCGTATCTCAATTCCGATTTGATGTTGCCTCCACGGAAGTGATACTTGCTGGACTGAAGAAACAAAACAATGGATTCAAAAAACCAAATAACTGAAGTGTATTGTAGCTAACATCTCCAAGGAAGAACAAACTTCCGTATTTTGGTTGTATTTGAATTATGTATAGTATATTGTAGTTTTGTAAGAAAAAATTGAAAAGTTAATAAATATTAGAGTATTATTTCTCTATTTTATTTGCAGAACTAAAAATATTATTATATATTTATAAATTTTAATATATCATTTAAATAACTAAAATTATATAAATACGAAATGCAATATAAATAAAAAAATTGTATAAAAATAAAAAAATACACAACAGTCGCAAAACAGTCTGAATAATAATGATAAAATTGCAACTACGTTTATATAAAAAAATGGATATTAGTCACAAAATCTTGTGACTAAATTCCAACTACTTTAAGACGACATAAACAGTCTTAATGTCGTCGCAAAATGAATGTGACTGTTTTCCATCCAAACCCTAATACAAACATATGGATATTAATCCTAAATATTTGTGACTAAATTCCAACTTTTTAAGACTACAAAACAGTAGTAATGTAGTTGCAAAATGAATGCAACTATTTTCCAACTCGAATCCAATTAGTAGAGATAGTGCGTTTTAGTTGTTATATTTATCACTATTTTTTGCGGTTGCAAAACTGTCGCATTTTCCAACTATTTTGCGACCAACCATATTTCCAACGCTTCAAATGCGACTGTTTTTGGTAGTCGCAAAAAAAGTTGCATTTACCCCTTTTTGTAACTGATTTCCAACTAAATATGTAATGTGAATTAGCCTGTTTTCTTGTAGTGTACTCACTTCTACAGAATCTCATATGCAAGACTCTTTGATGTCAAACGTCGTTTGTAAACCATCACTAAAGGTACCAAATCCCTCTCAGACTATGTTAGAGAAATTAAGAGCCTTAGTGATCAGTTAGCTTCTATTGGATGTCTTGTTCAGATTAGAAAGAACATTCTTTACACCATTTGAGGCTTAGGATAAATACGAACCTATCATCACTCTGATAGAAAATATTCTAGCTCTTCGGATATTACTTATGAGGATATGCTATCTAAACTGGTGGAATATAAGAATATGTCGATATCTTACTCAACTCCAGCACCGGTCTCACCTCATATGGCTCTCATTACTGCTCAAGCTCAAGCTCAAGCGACTGAAGCTTACTCTTCTAGCAGAGGCAGGGGAAACAATAACTCCAGAGGAGGCAAAGGCATAAGAGGTTTTACAACAAAAGATCGTGGCTTTCACCAACAAAACAACAACGCTTTTGATCGTGATGTCAGATATGTGGCAAGGTTGGACATCCAGCTCTCAAGTGTTGGCACAAGTTCGATTGTGATTATCAGGATGAAGATATTCATGCTTTTATGGCTGCTCTCCAAAATGTACAATCAGACAAAAAATGTCTCAGCAGGTGGAGGGCACGATGGTTTCCACACTCAGGGGCAACTGCTCATGTTACATACTCCATACAACATTCGCAGCAGTCCCAGCCATACAAGGGAAATACACAGTCATGGTAGGAGATGGAAACTACCTTCCCATCTCTCACGCATGCTCAGCCACCCTCTCATCTTTGTCAGGTACGCTCCTCTGAAAGATGTTCTGGTTTACCCACATATTGCAAAGTCTTTGCTATCGTTATCTAAGAATACAAAAGGGGTTGTCTGCGCGGATGACCCTGTAGTATATCCACTCAAGCTATTTGAAC
>OVAP01005163.1:0-13433 GCA_900406295.1 Aurinia saxatilis | reverse complement strand
ATCCGTTAGACAAGTTTTTGGTTGTGTGTGAATTCCTGCCCACACAACGATAACGTACCGTAATCTTATTGATGACACGGCTATCAACGCACATGCGCCAAAATCCAACCTTCCTAGGTATGAGCAAACCCAGAAACGCACAAGGGCTTAAGCTCTCACGCAAAAATCCTTTAGCCACCAAATCTTCGACTTGTTTCCGTAATTCCTCATGTTCACACGGTAGTACGGATGGTTTGGGAGAGAAGCATCTGGAATTAAGTCATTGTGATGTTGTATGTCGAGCAACGGTGGTAACTCGGGTGGGAGATCACTCGGAAAGACACTGGAGAATTATGTCAGCAATGGATTAACCCGTGAAGGAAAGACGCTGTCAGTAGCTGAAGTCACTACCACTGTAAGGACAAGGAGGACAATGACCGTTGCACACATCTCTGTTTCAAACGGAGCACGGTGCAGTAACATAATGGGAGTAGGAAAAGTGGTGGGAATGGCGGGTAATGACGGCTTCAAAGCAAAGGTTTTGTCATGGAAGCGGAAAGTGTATGTATTGAGATACCCATCATGTGTACTCGAGAATCAAACTCCCATGGTCGACCAAGCAAAAGATGGCAAGCATCATAGGGGCAATGTCACAAAACAACTCCTATCGAGAATGAGACGAGAGCACGAGTGGAAACAGAAACTTCGTTACCTTTTTGAATCCAAGCAAACTTATGTGGCGTCGGGTTGGGATGTGTTTGGAGATTAAGTTTGGACACAACGGATGCAGTAATGACTGTCTCACAACTTCCGAAGTCAATGATGAGGTTATAAACGCGATCATTGATGGTATATCGAGTGTGAAAAAGCTTATTGCGTTGAGAAGTGTCGTCAATCACATATGGAGTCAAACATGTTCGTCGGACTACAAGCAGATGACCCACATCAGCTTCTAACTCCTCTGCATCATTATAGTCCTCTGTATCATAGATAAATTCGACATCTCCCCCAATGTCATCAAGAAGTAACCTCAGGCGATTGCTTGAGGGACACGCTGAGTGTCGATGACCCGGTTCACCGCAACAGAAGCACCGTAACATTCCCAGACGTGCAGGACGGGACGCCTCAGCAGACGACGCATCATGCTTTGTTTTCGGGAATGCAGCCATAGTCGTAAGGGTTAACGCAATAGATGGAAGTGAAGGATGCATCGGGCGAGCTGAACTCCAAGAAGAAAAATTACTATTAGTTCTGGTCTCAATGGTCAATGCTTGTCGATGAGCTTCGGAGACCGAGAGTGGTTGAAAAAAATTCAACGTGTGTTGAATTTTTTGTCGCAAACCTCCAATAAAATGAGCTATCATCTGTTGTTCCGAATCTCGTATGTCAATTTGATTCAACAACAAAAAAAAATTATGTAGAATACTCTTCTACGGTTCGAATGCCTTGCTTCAAATTTTGCAAGCGTTGGACCATGAGGTGATCATAATTGAAGGGAAGAAAGGTTTTACGCAAGTGTTTCTTCAACTTCATCCAAGACAAAATTTTGTGTTTGCCTTCACGAGCACGCGAGTGCTTTAATTGAGTCAACCAACCCGCTGCTCTGCCTCTAAACCGCATAGTGATTACTGGAATGCAGTAGTTTAACAGGACTTTCTTAAACTCCAATATCTCCTCAATCGTGACAATCTAATCCAACAACTCTTCTGCTGACGCATTACCATGAAACTCAGGAAGCTCGGCCTTGAATTTATTTTCCCAACGGTTCGTATCTGGCGGGACAACAAGCGGCTGTTGAATTTGCCTTACAAACGGGTTGTCATCATGGTGAGTGTCTTCGACTTCGTGGTCATCATTAACATCATCAACATGACGTTGACGAGGATGATCAATATGCTGAGCAGCCATAGCTTGAATTGCTAACGTGAGTTGTTGCATCTGTGCTTGAAGATTTTTCAACGTTTGGTGGGTGAGTTCTGCCGCAGTTTGAGGAGGATCTCGGCGGGTCGGGCCATGTGGTTTTTGGAGTTTTGATCTGATACCAACCTGGCGCGGCTTAGGGATACATTTAGCTCAGTCTAGGGACGGAGAGTCAACCTAGAGACCTAACTTCGCTCAATCAAGGAACTAACAAGAGTTAATTGAGACCGGCTTCTTGTTTCGATGACAGAATCGAATCAAAACAAGGATTTAAAGACAATGTCTTCATAGTTTATATAATATTAAAGCTGCCTCTTACAAGACCTAAGCGTAAGCTTATATAAGCCTTAAGGTTCACAAAATAAAAGTAAAACAATAGTAAAAGGAAAAAGCACTAAACCAACATAGTATCAAAACCAATGCAAATATGGAAAGCTGGAATAAGGAAGAACTAAGGAGGCGATGCTGCATCAAGATTGTACCTTGAGTTGATTAGCAACTCCAAATCGCCCTCCATAAGATCCTTCGGCGCGAGTTTTTTATCGTGCCACGCTTTGGTTCTTTCTTTGTAAATCTTAGAGCTCTCGTACGCATTGAGCTGTAGCTCGTCTACCTCATTTAGATCCATTAACCGCTTCTCTTAAGCGCTCTTGAGGTCGAAATTTAGTGCGCAGACAGCCCATAATGCCTTGTACTCAAGCTCAAGAGGAAAATTCCAAGCCTTCCCATATACTAAGTTGAAAGGACTCGTTCCGATGGGTATCTTGAAAGCTAATCTATAAGCCCAAAGCGCATCATCGAGCTTTTTACTCCAATTTACGAGTCTTCGAGACTGTCTTTTCGAGGATGGTCTTGATCTCGCGGTTGGATATCTCCACTTGGCCACTTGTTTGAGGGTGATAAGGCGTTGCTACTTTGTGTTTGACTCCGTACTTCTTCAAGAGGGATTCGAAGATCTTGTTGATGACGTGGCTTCCACCATCACTAATTATAATCCTTGGGACACCGAATCTCTGAAAGATGATCTTTTTGAATAGATTGATTACCACCTTGGCATCGTTTGTTGGACTAGGAACAACCTCAACCCATTTGGACACATATTCGATCGCGCCCAAGATGTATTGGTTTCCGTAGAATGATGGAAATGGTTCCATGAAGTCAATCTCCATACATAAAATATTTCTACTTCCAAGATGAAGGTTTGTGGCATCTCATTCCTCTTGCCAATACTACATGTCTTTTGACAAGTGTCATATTGGAAGACATACTCATGAGCAGATTTGAACAATGATAGCCACTAAAAACCACCGATTTGAAGAACTTTTGTAGCGGTCTTGAAAGTAGCAAAATGTCCACCATAACTCGAACCATGGCAATGAAACAAGACCCCTTCAATCTCCTCTTGTGCAACACATCTTCTAAAGATCCCGCCTTTGCACCTCTTGTACAAGTATGGGTCATCCCAATAGAAGTGAACAACGTCTCTTAAGAACCTCTTCTTTGTGTTTGTGTCAAGGGATGGGGGTATGACTCCCTGTATCACGTAGTTCGCAAAGTCAACATTCCAAGGGAGAGTAGGATTTATCTCAAGATCTTGGGTTTCAACCATATCTTCGTTTGTTAGAGAGAGGATGGATGCAATCATTTGGAGAGTTTCTTGGGGGGAAGTAAGATCAAAAGGGGTACTCTCTGATGTGTGGTGTTTTATGCATGTTTTACCCACTTTTTGCATGTATTTTAACCTACTTTGTCATGCATTTGTGTGAGTTTGTTGCATATTCATTCACTTTGTACATCTTAGCTTGAATTTAGGACTTTGTCTTGCAATCTTGCATTTGCATTGCATATTTGCATGTTTTTAGGTACTTTTGGAGCTAAATGGACATGGAGGATGCTTAAGGACCAAAATGGATGAGCAAGTCAGCGAAAGAGGAGCAAAGGGAGTGAAGGAATCAAGATTTGAAATTCATGTACCAAAATATCGAGTGTTACTCGATGTCACTCGATATTTGGAGCACGAAGAATTCCGAGATTCAACTTTCTTCCCTGTACCAAAATATCGAGTATCACTCGATATTGACACTCGATATTTTGGCCAGCCTGATCCCTTCCCAAATTTTGTTGACCTTACTCGATATTGACACTCGATATTTTGGCCAGCCTGATCCCTTCCCAAATTTTGTTGACCTTATTCTAATTCCCTTTGACCAAACTCTTATCTTATCCTTTAAATACTTATTAACTGTCATTTGTAAGGATAAGCTTCATTTTTATCTTATCTCTTTGGGAGAAAACATCAAGAACTCTCTCTTCTTATAAACTTGAGATCTAGAACTTTATGCTTGAAGATTTCATATTTGTGATTTCAAAAACCTTTATCTTATCTTCTTATAAACTTGAGATCTAGAGCTTTATGCTAGAGCTTTATGCTTGAAGATTTGATATTTGAATAGGTTAGATCTTGTGAGAAAAGGGTTAGTCTACAAGGATTACTAGATTCTAGTGGTCATTAATGTTATTCTCTAATGACGAATCATGAAGACATAGATTTAGGCTTCATCACACACAAGGTGTTTGATATAATGCTTGAATGAACTAGATATCTAGTTTTCCTTGGTTTACCTTGGCTTCTTGTTTGTTTAAAGCTATCTCTTTTTTTAGGAATCAATAGAGTATATATTTTAGGTTTAATCTCATGTTGTTTTTTGGAATGCTTGAATAACCAAGATTTGTCTTGTGTTAGTCATTAAAGCTATCGATTTTTGAGGAATCAATAGAGTATAGATCAATTGCTTCCACACACTCAAGATGTTTGATGATTTGCTTGACAAAACAAGATTGCTTTGAATGCTTTGTTACCTTAAACATGTTAGTCATAGGTTGTTCATGCTAGTCTCTTATGAGGAATCAATGGAGACTTGTTTCTTGTCATTCAATTCATGGTACCAAGGGATTGGTTCATGATAGGATACTTGTTTGAGCTTGACACGTGTTTTCCCTTGCACACCTTGCACCAAAGAATTGGGCAAGGTACTTGCTGGTAGATTAGACTCGTTCTTTCATTCTTGATCATCACTGAATTTAATATAATGGGAAATAGTCAAGTTTGATGATGGTTAGATAATGACACCAAGGGATCGGGTCAAGCTACACATAGTAGTCCTCTGCCAAGGATGGTGCCTCATTTGTAAATGACTACCCTATAAAAAGAATTTATCTATTCTTGCATGATCGTTATTACCATTAGCCGTGGACCAATAATTATCTGTTATCGATTTCGTTTGAGTTTAGCTTCACTTTTATTTTTTAGTCGTTTAATTGATTGTTTAAAATCTTGTTTGTTACTTGATTGAACCTTATTTGATTGCCTTAGCATAGCTGAATTTTAATGTGCTCAAAGTGTTAATTCTTCCTCCGAGTGGATTAATACCCTCTACTATACTACAATCTATTCAGAGACTTGTAGCGTAGCTATAGGTCTTTGATTTATAGACCGTAAAAATGTTTTAATAAAAGTGGCGCTGTTGCCTACGGGGAACGAAATTAGCCTTAAAGAGTTTACTATCCGCTACGATTATCGCTTTAATTTCTTGTTTGTTTCGTTTTATTTTTATTTTGGTTATTGACTTTGTTTCTTTTTCCTCTTTTCTATTTTCTTATGAGGTGTATGACCCGTGAACATCCATGTGTGTACCAAAATTAACACAATCACAAACTTGTACAAACAAAACTTTTAAGGCATCGTCAACTGTCTTATTGTACGAATCACTTGCAAATATCAGAACAGAGAAAGCAAAGAGAATGGACAGAATTTAAAGACAGAAAACAGATAGGAAGAAAAGATGAACGGACATAATTTAGAACGGAAGACAGAAAATAATGATGAACACAAAATTTATTGCAGGAGCTCTCTAGGGTTCGAGAGGTTAAGAGATTTTAAGATACAATGTAAGTTATGACTAGCAAAATATTTACACTCTCAGCTAAACCGTCCTAGTTCGTCGGGCTTTTCATGGGCCACCTTCCGTTTCTTGCAGACAGCTTTTTCGATAGTTTCCTTTTCTCCAATGTGAATCTAGAAACTTCCTTTTTGTCATAGAACAGAGAAAGACTTCCTTTTTCGTAGATTCGCCTTCGATCCTTCTTGAATCTTCTATAATGACAGTGAGTAATCTGTCTACAAGTCTTGGCTTGGGTATCGGCCCATGATGAAATATCGGACTGTTTAGTTTGTCGAGAGTGTAATCGGACAGGTAGAACGCATTTCGTGATAGTGTAAGTTAAAGTTACTTCATGGATCACACGTTCTCGTTGGAACTAAGTACTTAGCTTGATTGATCTAGAGAATGGCATTGAGCCTTGATAATCGACGTTGTTCCGCGATGCATGTGTAGGTTGCATGGTTTACGATGGGTCCCAGAAACTATGCTCGAGGGAACATGCAGCCCACCATCATTGTCCGAGTCACGGAAAATCCCGAGGTATTAGCTAGAAGACACTCAAGTCGCGGGACGAGCTCTGATTAGGAAGATGCAATCCATTTATTGTCTTTGAGTCG
This sequence comes from Aurinia saxatilis, assembly GCA_900406295.1. Lineage (NCBI taxonomy): Eukaryota > Viridiplantae > Streptophyta > Magnoliopsida > Brassicales > Brassicaceae > Aurinia > Aurinia saxatilis. The sequence goes on along the minus strand of OVAP01005163.1, from coordinate 6,976 downwards.
TGGTAGTTCCTCGTGACATGATCACGTGAGCTGGTCCACGTCCAGGTCGCGTGATGTTCGGCAAAGGCGAGCGGCAAGCCGCATGATTCCTCAGGTCGCAGAAGGGATGCAGAAAGAGAAGTCGTTGTGTGGGCAGGAATTCACACACAACCAAAAACTTGTCAAACGTTTCTTTTAAGGGATCGTCGACTCTCTATTGTGAACCGCTCAGAAAGCAAAAGTGAAAAACAAAGAACAAGAGAAGAAAGGTGGGGTCGTTTTATTGATCGTAAATATAATTCTGGAATACAAGTTGTTAAGACTTAGGCTATTCGAGAGAGGGGAAGATGATATATAAGTTAGCAGTCGGATGAAATGGTTAAGTGTTCGATCATTTAGACCGAGGTCACTTCCCTAAGCATGACCCTGGCTAGGCTGATGGGCAAAGGGATGCCGAGGAGGTCTAGTTAAGTCACACTCTCGGAAGTACCCTTTGTTCTAACACATGTCGAGGACCTTAACCAAATTGTGTCCTCGGGATAGCTCATTAAACTCACGAGAGCCGAGGACACTATCCGATCGCGCCCTTGGCCATTCTTAAACAAGACAACTCTTGTCCGTATGCCGAGATCTTCAACTAATTCATGAGCTTGACATATCCCATAGCATTTGCAAAGCCAAGCGCATAAGACAAGTCATGTCGTCGGCCAAGTCAGTAATTTGTGAACCAGGACGAGGAGTTACAATTCCTCATCCTATCGTTGTCTAACCTCAAAGGATGAACTCCTCGCCACATGATGGGCCGAACAATATGCGGAACGGCCCAATTTCTGTCAATAGTAGAGGGAATTAAGGCCTAAATAAGACGAGCCGACCTGAAGAGAAAAGGCAAGATGAATCAGGAATATACGAAGAGATCTAAGAGTTTAACTTTAAGTAGGCATAATCTTGTATATATACACTTCTATGATAAACTTGTATGATCATCTCTTTCGAGTCTAAGAACCCTAAGAAAAGCTTACGCTACGAAAGACTCTTATTCATAATTAATACAAAGCAGTCCTTTGCTAGTTCTTTCTGTGTTTGCGCCTCGTACAAGTAGTTATTGTGCGATTTCACCCACACAAATTGTTAGCTTGATCACCTAGCTTTTCATTATAGATTCTCTTCACTTAAACACCATTAGGTAGAAGATCTGATGAGTAAATGATAAGTTATACATGTGGGATCTCGACCAGAGAGTCATGTGTATGGTTGACATATCAATCCTTCAGTAGAAATCATGACTGCCCCTTTGTTGAGGTCATGTGCTTTATGCTTGAATGGGATTGAGTCATGAAGACTTCAATACGAAGGCTTCTCTCATATCTGAATAAGCTGGCGTGTGTTTATATAGAAATGCCTTATTCCCAACATTTATAGTAATTGCATAAAACCGTTTTCATTTTGCATCAGTAGTTTCTTAGATTTCATTAAAAACCCATCCGACCGATCGATCGATATCTCATTCGATCGATCAAAACCACCAAAACTCATATTTGCATCTTAGCTCGATTTGAATCTAATAAGCTTGCAGCGTAGCAATTCCTTTCTCTGTGGATACGATCCCTAAGTACTACTGCGAGACCTCTGCGCTTGCATGACATATTTTGGGTGAAAACTAATCCCCCATCAAAAACTTACTCTAATCTCTTCCCAAGTGCGAAGAGATGCTGGAGGTAGAGCTTTGAGCCATTATTCCGCCTTATCGGTAAGTGAAAAGGGGAAAATCATGCCCATGTTGTAGTCACTCGGCAAACCATTGGTGATAGTGTTGCACATCCTCTCGTAGTCATCAATATTGTCCATCGGATTCCATGAGCATGGCCTTGGAACCGATTTTGCTTCACCAAAGCAATCATTTGAGGTGTGACTTCATTGCTTTGGCCAAGAACACGAGCGGGACATATGGCTGCCCAGTTTGTGTAGAAGGAATGTGGAGTATCCAAAGCTCCAATCGTGACAGCTCATTGGGGATTGGCGATGCGTAGTTGTCGAATTTCTTCCTGCATCTTTCTCATCTCCTCAAGAAGTGCAGCATTGTTGTTGTTATTTTCTCCCATGGCTCTTTTTAAGTTTGCTTTGCGCTTGTCTCATTTGATTCTTTCTAACTCTGTGTGGTTTAAAAGCTCTTGAGAACCGTCACTCCTCAAGCGCATAAACCTGAAACACCAAAGAGAAAAATCATAAAGAAACTAGTTAGTAAATAAAAATAAAAACAAAAATAAAACCAAAGAAAACAAGCAAATAAATCCTAAAACTAAAGTAGAATTCATTGAACTAGTATGCAAGTTTTAATTGGTCCCCGGTAACGGCGCCAAAACTTGATACACAAAACTTTACCCTTTGTATTAAACCCCAAGAGCACAGCTAACGCGGTGTAGTACTTAGGGATCGAATCCACAAATACCAATAAATTGCAAACTAATTTAATAAATTCTAAACTAAATCTAGGACAAAATAGAGTGAGGGTTTAAACAATCAAAAGCAAGGTTAGGCCTTGGTAACTTCAGGAAAAGACTCAAAACTGCAGCCATATGCGTCGAGTGTCAATTGACACCAATAATGGTATCGTTCGACACCACACGGTTAAAGAAGGTACTGCTTAATTCCTAAACATGAAACCTATTGAAATGCAAACCAACTTCCATTGTGAACTCAATCTATAATTAATTCCTAGCAAACTAAATTCCTTTGTGAGTCATAAGGGATTAATTATGCATTGCGCAAATGTTCAATTGTTCATAAACTATCTAGGCCAAATTCATTTGTGAATAGATAATTTATTCCTACTAAGATGGTTTCCAGCAATTATTAACACTTCCGTGTCTAATAATTAACCTAAGATCTAGTTCAAGGGTGGCTAATCTATGAACTAGCAAAGAGCATAATCTAGAGGAAGAATTAAGGGTTTCAACCTAATTTAGACATATGGCAAACAATAAGTCATCTAAACCCTAAGAACCCTAAGCCTAACAAGATAATTACTCAGACATAGCAAAGCAAAACATCATGCAATATAATTGAAAACAATAAGATATCAAAGAGAAACACAAAGGGTTTAAGAAATCTCTCTCCCTAAAACTCTCTCAAAGTAAATTATTGCCTACGGCTAAACAATAGCCAAAACCTAGTATTTATATGCACAAGAACGTCTACCCCTTGCCAATATATCCTTTCTTCCCCCAAATAAAAAATGGAAACTTCTTTTTTCTGCCCGCCAGAATGACATGTCTGCACTAAAACCGTAATATCTCCTCAACCAATAATCAGAATGAGTTGAAACCACCGCTAAAGTGACGCTAACTAAATTTCCTATATTTTGTAAAAATTTGAGATTAAAATCCTTAGGGTAAGACCGTCGTCTGACATGATCTTTAAAGAATTTTGGACTGTTTCCGCATTATCATTCCACGTATTTGCTTCCTTTGCTCCATAAATCCTCCTTAAATCACCAAGTGACCAGTACTCGTCCATGCACTTAAATTGACTCTTTTGGACTCTTAATACTAATAATATAGACTCTAAAATATAAATAAATATAGGTTTATTAGGATAAAAACAAGTAAAATATGGGATATATCAGCTCGCGGAACGTGAACTCGTGGAGTATCGTCGAGCTGAGGGTTACGAGCAGAAGATGAATATGTGACCAATAGGCCATCGCGGGACGTGGGACGATCTTTCGAAAAGGAGAGGCGAGCTGGGATCAATCCAATTTACGAGACGCGGGCCACAAGTGTCCTCAGGTCGCGGGATGCGTTCGTATGTACAAGAGGCGAGCCATAGACCTGAGTGGGTCACGGGACGCACCCTCATGCACGAGAGTCGAGCCATAATCACGTCCGGGTCGTGGGTATGGATTCATCGAGTTGAGCAAGTGAACCGATCGTGATTCATTGGTCTCGGACGATCCCATGATTTATAATGTACTCGTGGATTTGTAAAGATTGACCATGATAGTTCTTGACGTCTTCAATCGTATCCACAATTCCGTACTTAGTCAATTTTATGCTATCAATCTCGAGGGGTTGAATCTGGGGGGGTCGGATTCCACCCAGTCAAGATTGATACTTAGCAAGTAATCTCGAAGTATTTTCCTAGCTGATGAGCAATGTTCATCAGACTAGCTGAAAATACTCAATCAAAATCTCCTAGCTGGATTTCTTCCTAGCGGAAATCCTACCTAGCTGAAAATACTTGTTCGTATTTTCCTGGCTGGATTTATGCCTAGCTGAAATCCATCGCAATCAGAACTTGCCTAGCTCGATATCTGCCTAGCTAAAATCCTGCCTAGCAGAGAATGCTAATACATAAAATGCCTAGCTGGATTTTTGCCTAGCTGAAAAACCAGCTCGTCAACATTTCCAAGCTGAAATCATGCCTAGCTGAAGTACATATCACAAACATTCGACGACTAGCTGAAGTGAATGATGATACTTACAACCAAACGACTAAATGTTGGCGAGAAGCGTGAGCTCCGACCCGAGATTGAGACTCGACCCGAGCTGGGATGGAGATGGTTGATCCGACCCGGGTTACAATTTGGGCCAACCTGAACCCTCGACACCAGATGGGCCGACCTGGACCTTCGACACCAGGTGGGCCGAGCTGAATCATCCGTCGCAACATGGGCTGAGCAGAATCCTCCGTCGGATGATGGGCCAAGCTGAACTCTAGGTGGGCCAAGCTGAGCCCTTCATGGCGTGATGGGCTGAGCTGCACTCCTGATGGGCTGAGCTGAGCCCTTCATGGGGTGATGGGCGGAGCTGCATTCCTTATGGGCCGAGCTGACTTCCTCGGTGCATCTTGGGCCGAGCTCACGACAGTTAACCTAACGATGCAATCGCCGAACAAGATAGATATGAATCACGAGCGGATCTAAGCGATAAGGAAGGAAATCGAAGATAAATACGAATTTCGTTTGTTCTCGTACGGCTAGGGTTTGATTGTAATCTCTATATAAAGAGAAGTAGTCGTTCATTTTAAGGGATATTCAGCAATAAACAAGTACTTAAACACATTTTTTCATCTCCGATAATTCGTACACATAGAAAGTTACGGATCACTAAAAGTTACTCCACAAGTTTTGGTTGTGAGAATTTCAGCACTCACAATTTGGCGCCGACTAAGGGGACTTCATAAATTTATGAGTCAAAGAATTTTCGGATCACGAGCCACGCTACAATGGTAGATCCAACCACTTCGCATCATGCTACCAAAACTAACATGCCGTTCGGCATGCCCACTGAAACCACCATTGTGCCACCTGCCAGCAGCAACCCACCAGGCGCGACCGTCATCGGAGTCACGGATCCACCTCCTAGAACCGATGCTAACCTGACAGCCGAGCCGGTGACTCTGAACACCGTAGTGGCGATGCTGGAAAGGCTAACCAGAAAGGCAGACAAGCAAGACAAGGTTAACCTCGCACTGACAGAAAAGTTGGGAGCGCTGACAGACATGCCACGAGCCCGAAAGGCGACGAGGAAGGTCACTTTTACTCCGCGGCGCTTAGACTACTCGTCCCCTGGAAGGGAACGCCAGCCGAGCAGCATATTCCCGCTAACTACTGCCGGAACCGACGTTGATCATCCACTGACGCTTGACCGCCAGGAGAGACCAGCCGGTGACGACAGACACCCCCTGGTCCACCAAACCGTCGGGGCATACTGATACTCGAGGACGGTGAGATTGACCAGATGCTGGACCAGACCAGGCGTCAGACCACCGTTCGCGACAGAACGGTAGCAGGCCAGTGCGAGGAGAACGGTCAGTACGACGACTTCGAGGATGAAGACTACTACTCCGCCCAGAAGGCAGAAATTGCGAAGATGAAGGCTTTATTGGCTAAAGCCGAGGCGACTGTGCGAGCGGTACGATCAAAGGTTCACATCGCGACAAGCAAAGGACCCGAGATCAACCGCGTGCTTGAGGAGGCCCAGACGACTCCATTCACGCCCCGCATCACTGGTGCAAGAGTTCCTAGCCCTGGAAAGATCAGAATTCCGGAATACGAAGGCACCACATACCCAAAGAGGCATCTGACGGCGTTCGCCATACCGATGAACCGAGCCAACTTCCCTCCGGGACAGAAGGACGCAGGATTTTTCTTGCTTTTCGTGGAGCACCTAAAGGGACAGGCACTCCAGTGGTTCACTTGACTCCCTCGAAACTCGATCGACAGCTTCGACGAACTCCCGACGGCATTCTTGAAGCAATATTCAATATTCATGGGAGAAGACACAACCGATGCTGACCTATGGGGGCTGGAGCAGAAGGAGAACCAGCCGCTGCGCGAGCTCATCGTGAAGTTCAAGTCCATCCTCTTGCAGGTTGACGGCATCAGCAATGCAGCTGCGCTAATGGCCTTGAAGCAAGCGCTATGGTACACATCCGAGTATCGCAAGGAAATCGTTAACAACAAACCGGCGACCATCCAAGACGCGCTTCACCAAGCCAACGGCTTCAGCGCGCAAGAAGAGGAGATGGAAGTTCTCAGAGAAAGGCACAACGCGCACCTAAACCCAACGTCCAAGAGTGCACCAGCGGCCGGGAACCAACGAAGCAGGACGAAATCATCATCCTCACCGTACGTGGACCACGAAGGCCCAGGACTCACCGGCGCCCATAACTACCAAGTCGATGACAATCAAGACTCTGGTAGAGGTCGCGGTTGATACACAAAGTTTAACCCTTTGTAGTTAAACTGCAAGTGTACAAACACACAGTTGTAGTACGTAGGGATCGAATCCACAAGGACCGGAAATANAGGTTTTTCAATCTATTAAAAAGTGCTAAGCTATTGGGAAGTTCAGTTAAGCTGAATAACCAACGTCTGGAAACCGGTCAGTGTCGATAGACACCATGCTGGTGTCGATCGACACCTCTCGGGAAGAAACATGTAATAGAAACAATTCTCAAACGAGGAATCCTACAAGTCTAATGTCCAACTCTC
>OVAP01005161.1:0-13436 GCA_900406295.1 Aurinia saxatilis | reverse complement strand
CATTAAAAGTTGTATTGGAAAATGAAAACGACACTCTTTCTGAAACAAAAAGAATAAGTGTAAAACGACATTCTTTAAGAAACAGAGGANTGAAACAAAAAAAATAAGTGTAAAACGACATTCTTTAAGAAACATAGAGAGTAGTATACATAGATTCACAAAAAGAAAATTCACAAAAATAATATAATAGCATTGGACTAAAGCCTCTTGTAAATTAAAAGGTTTCATAAAATTAAGGTTACGAGAACAATTTAATAATCTCANATTAAAAGTTGTATTGAAAAATGAAAACGACACTCTTTCTGAAACAAAAAAAATAAGTGTAAAACGACATTCTTTAAGAAACATAGAGAGTAGTATACATAGATTCACAAAAAGAAAATTCACAAAAATAATATAATAGCATTGGACTAAAGCCTCTTGTAAATTAAAAGGTTTCATAAAATTAAGGTTACGAGAACAATTTAATAATCTCAGCAACAGCCTTTAAACCCTTATTATTGTTGATCTTTCTTACTCTTTTTTTTGTCTTTTATAAGTATTAAAACGAATCGTTTAATTTTTCCAAAAATAATTGACGCTAAAAGAAGGAGATAAAGTTTTAACTACAAAAGATATGACAATGTAGATGGTAACAATCGAATAGGGTTCAAACAAATTTTCTATAAATAGAAAAAATTATACNAAAATAATTGACGCTAAAAGAAGGAGATAAAGTTTTAACTACAAAAGATATGACAATGTAGATGGTAACAATCGAATAGGGTTCAAACAATTTTTCTATAAATAGAAAAAATTATACTAATATGTTAGTTGTGGTCTAGTGATGAATTTTACTCCATAATTCTACAATTTTCTTAACTAATTACTAAAAGAATATCCAAAAACAATATTGTCATGATTTGATAAATCAGGACATAGTTTATCTCCAAATTAGTAAAACAAAATTATTGAAAATGAGAAAAGTATAAAACTCTATAGTAAGCTGACAGAAGAAAATAGCTGGAAGAATATCAGAGTGAACCTATCACATGCATAGATATTTGCCACCCTTCCTCCAACACACTTATCATTTCTTTTCTCATTGCTGTCTTTTGGTCCATTAATCATTTAATATTTTTCCCCACTCATAAATTACTTTATCTTACAACTCATTCCATAACTTTGAATGCACCAATATTTATATACTAATTATATTTGCAAATTGCATTTCTTTCCTATATATAAATCGAGAAATAAACCAATTGTTACTAGTTCGATTACATAGTCTCCTACAAACCAAAACAGTTTTGTCAGAATTTGACAAAACTGTCTGTATATAATAATATAAAGCAAAAACAGATTTCAAGTTTCTGTTATCACCACCTCTTCTCCTCCGCAACCGTCATGGCCGAGGCGGATTTTCGACAATTCGCCATTACAAAGTTACATTGTTGACTAGAGAAGTTCCGAACTTTTGGTCCATAATCTTCTCAGACTCGAGATCAGAGCATATAAAACTAGATTCAGTTGAGGCAAGGCGGGATAAAAAATGGTGGCATGGAAGTCATGGATTGTGGCGGAGAAAGCGCGGAGATGTGTAAGAACAATGTTCTTTATGGCAGCAATGATGGCTTCTCTATTAGCTTCTTCATTGCCAGTTCTAATCACAGTGGCTGATGTGGTGGTTCCTTGTGTCATAGTCTCAAGCATTACTTGCCTTACGTGTCACTCGGCTGCAGAACATCTTCATCTGTATAGTTTCAAGAGTTCTTTCATTGATGTACCACTCATCTCTCTCTTTAGATCTCTCATCATTATATGTAAGAACACATTTCTCATTTCTCAAAATAAATGTTGTTCTGTTTCATTAGATTTCCATTGATGATGTGTTGATGATGAATACAGGTCTTTCTTGGTTATGTGAAGATACTAGACTAGCTTATGGGCATTATCTTGAAACAGTGATGTTATCTTCCCTTGGAGGGTTTCTTCTTCTTTTGATTAAAGCTTGTGTTTTCACTATGAATTCTCATCTTGAAGCAAAGGTCTACCACCACAAGGTCTCGTGGGGAATGCCGGTTTTGTTACTTTCATCTGCGGTTTTTGGTTTAGCTCATGTCGTTGTAGCTTACCGAACGAGTTGTGGAGCTAGAAGGAAGCTCATGTACCACAAAATTGACCAAGAAGCTGTAAGATAATTGCTCTATTGTTTTCACTTATTAGCTTCTCTGATGAGATTTGGAGCTTACTCTTTTCTGTGGTATTGCAGGTTCTCTCATGTAAATCTGGTTTCTCGGGTTACAAGAAGGTGCATCGTCAATCTCTTACTCGAACAAACTGCAAAATCTTAACCTTTGTTGGTGAATTCAGACAGAACTCTTTCAGGGAAACATCGTTGGACAGAGAAGAGATACAGCCAAGATTACTTGCTAATGCAGACAGTTTGTTCATCAAGATCCAGGGGTTGAATGTTCATTACAAGCAGTGTGATTCACCGTCTACTCCTCATAGTTCTGCTGCGGAAATGAATGCAAGAAGGTTGAGACTACTGGACAAGCAGATGTCAAATTTAATCTCCCCAACTCAAAGCAATCATTTGCATCGAAGCTACACTATTCAGCCCGATAGATCATCGTTATATGATCCTCTATTAGCGAATTATCCAACTACAACCATTGGCTTGTTGAATAAGAATGATGTGAATCACATAGATTCTATGAATCCAGGGGGAGATTTGGAGAGTAATGGTAATGTTGGTATAGTTCTAGTCCATGGATTTGGAGGAGGAGTGTTCTCATGGAGACATGTAATGGGAGAGTTGTCTCTTCAGCTCGGTTGCAGAGTTGTTGCATATGACCGACCTGGTTGGGGTTTAACCTCTAGACTTATCCGAAAAGATTGGGAAGCGAAAAATCTAGCTAACCCCTACAAGCTCGAAAGCCAGGTAGGCCTATTCAAAAATGTTTTGTAAGATTTTGTGAAAGCTTCTTGATTGACATATTTGATTCACAGGTTGATCTACTACTTTCTTTTTGCTCTGAGATGGGATTTTCCTCGGTGATACTCGTTGGCCACGATGATGGTGGTTTACTTGCTCTCAAAGCTGCAGAAAGAGTACAAGCATCTACCTCCAAATGCAATGTAATAACAGATCTTTTAGTAGCTAATGACTTTGGTATGCTACTTTACTTGCTACTAACAACATCATTAACTATAGATTGCAATCAGAGGAGTGGTTTTGATAAACGTTAGCTTATCAAGAGAGGTAGTTCCTGCATTTGCAAGGATACTTCTTCACACTTCACTCAGGAAGAAGCATTTAGTTCGTCCTTTGTTGCGAACCGAAATAACCCAATTGGTGAACCGGCGTGCATGGTCTGACACCACCAAGTTAACCACTGATGTCCTTATGCTCTACAAAGTAATCACTAGCCTCAACTTCATAACCATAGATAATGACATTGAGATTAAGCTGTTACCTTATATATTTCAGGCTCCTCTGTGTTTAGAAGCTTGGGATGAAGCACTAAATGAGATAAGCAAGGTATCGTATGAGATGATCCTTTCACCTCAAAATGCATTAGCATTGTTAAAATCCATGGGAGATCTTCCGGTCTTAGTTGTTGCTGGGGGTGAAGATGCTCTTGTTCCTTTGAAATCATCACAAGTTCTGGCCTCTAAACTCACCAATTCGGTAAGTTTCACATCCTCTAACCCCAGACGTTTGTAAGTTAGTTTCCTCTCCTTAATCCAATTTAATGTATATTTATGTGTGCGTATACAGAGATTTGTAGCCATATCTGGATGCGGACATCTACCACACGAAGAGTGTCCTACAACACTTGTTTCTGCTCTCAGTTCCTTCATTTGCAGACTAATACCTAAACTACCAGAGTCATAAAACTATCTCAAAGAGAGAGTTTGACGAACAAACACCCACAAGAAATCAAACAGTTCATTCATCCTAATCAGGCATCCTATCTTCGTAAGAGATGAAAAACTTGGACCAGATCGGTTGCAAGAGTCTTTACCTCGCGATCACATTATCTCCACAAATCGGAGCTCTGGCATCAAACTAGGCAAAGTGACTGTGTTCTTCCAAGATTTCTCACAACACAACCTGTTTCTCATGTATCATGTACATATGATTTCTATTCCAAGTAAATAAAACTCCTTACCATATCTGTTACTTCGATACGTTCCGAGTAACTAAAACTCCTTACCATAGCCGTCAGTTCGATACGAACAAACCAGAAGGTAGTCAGAAATGGAATTAAATCATCGAATACATATGTTTTAAAGGATAAGATAAAATCAACTGGCGTCTCTTAAACACAAGGTAACAATACACCGAAACAATCCTAAACAAGAACCCCTCTAGCGTCTCTCTCCGATTACACTTAAAAAAAGAAACACAAACCGCAGCAACCAACCACAAACCCCGACGACGACGACAATCAAATCTATTCCTTAGCGGATTTGTTGATGAGAGACTTGTGGATATGTGGAATAACTCCACCACCAGCAATAGTTCCTTTGATAAGAGTATCAAGCTCCTCATCTCCGCGAATCGCAAGCTGCAAATGCCTCGGGGAGATACGTTTCACCTTCAGATCCTTACTCGCATTACCCGCCAACTCCAACACTTCCGCAGTCAGATACTCCAATATCGCAGCCGTGTAAACCGCCGCGGTTGCTCCAACTCTTCCGTGTGCAGTCGACCTAGTCTTCAACAGTCTATGCACTCTACCAACAGGAAACTGGACACAACAAAAGATCGAGATACAAAATTATTACACAACATCGGAGTCTAAATAATTAGGACAAGATCGGAGTCAATAACAACCACAAAACAGTATTAGTTAATTCACGCATCCCAATGTTCGCTAATCTAGGGCTAATACAAAAACCTAACTCGGAATCTCATCGATCTATAACATTAGATAGATATACCTGAAGACCAGCACGAGAAGAACGAGTGATAGGTTTCTTCTTGTCCTTGTCTTTGTCGCTACTGCTAGGTTTCCCCATAATCAAACCTTTAGCTCCTTTTCCTGACATTTTTTCCCGCCCAAATATCTCTCTCTCTTACAGTAAAAAAAACTTGACACGAAGAAGAGAAGATTGAAACGAGATCGCACCAGATAGAAAAGAAGACGAAGAGCTCGAGAGAGGAAAGAAGATCGATAAAAGTCGGTTTGTGAGAGTGGAGTTGACGGTTTTACCCCTCGAGCCCAACCCTAATTACACACTTTCCAAAACAAAAAGCCCAAGCCCAATCTAACACATTCTCATAAATCACAAAAGTAGTCCTCATATTTTGTTTTAATAATGAAAAAGACCCAGTAATTTGATTTTGATTCAAGAAGAGAAAGGTCTCTCTGTATATGAAGTCACAGTAAACAAACACAGAACAAATGAAGAACTAAGACATCAGAGAGCCAGGGATTTTTATACGAGTAGCGTTTGGTTTTAAGCTTCGGATGTTTTTTCTCCGGTTTTGCCTTCTTTGTTGATGTGAAAGCCTTCCATCTTCTTAGCAACTTCATCCACACTGTTAGAGTTATGCTTCGCTCTCCTTGAACTTGATTCGTTCTCTTCGGGATTTGCGGGAGTTGTTTGCCAGATTCTTATGGTACCGTCTTCTGATCCCGAGGCGTAGGATTCACCAGTGGGTGAGAATCTTACGCAGTGGACTGGACCGTGATGTCCCTTGTTGCATGCTAAAGTTTCAGACAAAAAAAAAAAAAGATGACACAATATCAGAAGCCAAAACCTCATAAAGCTTTTGTTTGATCTTATGGATGAATTATTTCAAAACTAACTAATGAATATGATCGCGTAGATAACTGTAAGAGTGCTCACCAATCTCCTCGCCAGTGTAGAAATCAAACATTCGCACCCACATATCCTCTCCACCAGCAACAAACTTTTCACCAGACTTTGGCTCCAGCGATGCAGATTCAATAGTGCAGGGCATGTCATAACTCTTCACCAGTCCAAAACTTAAGAAAAGGACAAAGATAGAGCTTGAGTAAATTACATAAGGTCATAAAAACACATCAACAATATCAGATTCTGTTCCGGGAATGAGAACTTACTGGTTAGCATCCCAGAATTTAACTGTTGGCCCATCAGCAGTTATTATATACCGACCATCTTGGCTCACTTCAGCACTGGTGACAGAAGACTTAGTCTCTAATGTCTGAACAATTTTCCCACTCCTCACATCCCATAACCTGTACAAGACAAGGAAAAAGAAAACAAAAATGTTTATCACACTCTGCGTTGGTTTAAAGCGACAATCTGTATATAGTTGTGGCTTGTTATTTGATATATTTCATTCTTACCTTACACCACCGATATCAGAGCAAGAACTTAAGATTGTTTGATCACTGTGAAGCCATGTGAGAGTCCTGATAGAACCAGGAGATTTATCGACTTCTGTAGGAGGTGCATCCAACCGATTCAAGTCAAACACACGCAGAATTTTCTCAAATCCTCCAGTGAGCAGAGACTTTGTATCCTAATGAAATGGAAGCATGATTTTTGCGATCAATTAGTGACCAAGGCATATATAAAATCCAAAAGATGATTAACCAACCACCAACAAATAAAAAGGTCTACGAATAGTCCAAAGTTGATTCAAATCCTCAAAGCAGTCAACTTGAAAGCACTAAATACTAGTTTAAGAGCTACACATATTAATCCAAAAACACAGATATACAAAGCCTTATACCGATAAAGAAAACTCGAAATCGCACACACTAGTTAACCAAATAGAGAATAGCTACAGGGAGAGGGTAAATAACACAAACTTACCTCTGAGAAGGCACATGCTCGAACAATATGCTTATGCTCAAACGAATGCAGCACATCTCCTGTTAACGCATCCCAAAGTTTCCTAAACGTATAAACAAAAAACAATTAGTTCATGGCCAAGAGATAACTAAGCAAACAACATAATGACAGAACAAAAACACATACGCTGAAAAATCCGCAGATGCAGAAGCAGCGCGTAACGCATTGTTATCCAAACAAGAACTCCACACCGCACCTTTATGCCCTTCAAACGTACCAATCCAATCTCCAGTCTCCCCATTTCTCAGCATAGGATGCGAATCTAAACACCATCAAAACATAAATATTATCAAATACTCAAAAGACTAGAGCTAGTACTACAAAAACTAGTACATTCATAATACCCACCAAACAGAACATAATTGTACTCAGTTCATTGTAATCAAAAGACACAACAATTCACACTTCTAGAATTCAATAACTACTTCAACTGTAATCTATATACTCAAAAGACTAAAGCTAATACATTTACAATACCCACCAAACAGAACACAATTGTACTTTAAGTTCATTGTAATAAAAAGACAAGTTTCAATCCGAATCTCATCAACTACTTCAATTGTGAATGTAAAGTACTTACCTTTACTAGCACTGATCAGGAAGAATCCATCAGGAGTAATTGGACTGTAGAACAAATCAACCACAGGTCTTGAATGGCCATGGCACACTAATGGAACCGTGACTTTCTTCTTATCCATTAAAACCCTAACTTTTTAACAAACCACAACAATGAACAAAATAGCAAAACCCTAGCCGCTAATTTCAGATTTGAAGTTTTTTTTTGTTTTTTTTTGCTATTTTCTACAAATATAATTGGGAGAAAAACTAAACTTAAATCGGATCTACACTTGCTAAATCTCCCGAAAATTCTACAGACAAACAAAAGATAGACACTAAAGTGGAGAAAGTGGGTGTTTATTTTATTTTATTTGTGTGTTATATAACAAAGAACCTGTGTGTTTAGGGATTTCAACATCGAGAGGAAGAAGAACATAAGTTTATAGTATTTCTAGTTATGTCCTTATATTTTTGCTTTTTTGTATAACTGACCCTTATATTTTTGGTTTATTATATCTCTGTCTATAGTTGGAGTCATTGCAACCTTTCACAAAATTTATTGATCAGAACCTGTCACGATTACATTTAGAGCATCCTCATTGCTAGAGTATGAGAGAGAGGATTAAGAATATAATAATAATAAATTATATTATTAATTTATTTAAAGAGGTTCTGATAGATGTTGGGTAGAGACATTTTATTGCTTCTCTCTTATTTTTTCTGATCCCCATCTCATTTTTTTTTTCTTTTTTTTTTCTTTTTTTGTTAGAGCCTCTCCTTCATCCTCCCAATGGAGATGCTCTTAAGAGTACTATTTTTACTCGACACAATATAATGTGACCACTCATTAAAAAAAATTTATACAAAATTATGATTCAGGTAAGAGTACTATTTTTGTTCTGGATCGATCATTGTTTGTATGTTATCATTTATACATATCAAATGGTTGAAATATATACTTTGTGTGTGATGACATACATTAATTAAATGAATGTTTAGAACTTATAGTTTTTTTTTTTAATTCCACATCTGCAACTGATTAGTAAGACAAAAAAAAAAAATTGTGACAAGTCATACAAAACAGACTATATATACTGTCGAATTCAGTTAGAGTCATTTCGTTATGTTTACTAAACATGTTAGTGTTGTGAGACAAATGACATATTTTGTTTTGGTTTTGTAAAAAAAAATGAAAAATCATTTATAAGAAAGAAAAGAAAAGAAAAGAAATTAGAAAAAAAAAATTACAAAGAAATTTGAACAAACCCAAAAAAGAAACAAATCAATTAACTACATAAAAAAGAGATCTAAACGAGTTAGAAAATCTTGTAAAAATCACAAAAACATAAATAAATGATACACAGGCAGATCTATCATTTAGTACTCATCACAATTTTTCATAACCGGCAAAGTCACTAGTGACATCATACCAACTTAAAACTAATTAATTCTTTTTCTTAATCCAAGTTTAATACTTATAAGAACACTTTCATTGGATATTATTGAACGAGTTTCTAAAATTAAAATACAAAGAAAAGGAAAAAATAGAATAGATTTTTATAAAAGTAGTAATTGTGAAATCAATTACATAATTTTTGTATTTTTTTTACTACTATCGATCGGATACAATTACATAATATTTTTTTTGTTGGGGTCTACATCACAATTAACAACTTAAGTCTTTACCGGACACATGCAATATAATGTGATATCTCATTAAAAAGGATTTTTTAATGAAATTAAAAGTTCAGCTAAGTTGAAAGTAATTGAGAAACCTTTCAAAAATCTTCAAGTAATCTACACTTGTTAATTACCTCTTTACTATATAAGACTAATAAGAAGTACTGTAATATAATAAAATCTAGTTCATATATTCAAGTTGGTCTTGTTTTCTCATTGAGCCACACTATACCCATATTACAAAAATACACCAATACTATTCGAATTTAAATGATGATCTTGAAGCTCTTATCTTGTCTTATTATTGCAAAATACTAGTAGCAAGTGTAACAATCTGTCTGTTTACTTTTACAAAAAAAAAACAATCTGCCTGTTTAAAATCGTTGCAGCCTATGAAGTCGTGTAATATGTAATATAAATACACAAATGGAAAGTTGTTAATGTCGGTCTTTATAATTACATGTGTCTGGCAAAGTTAAACCTAAAGTAATTAGATACACAAATCTACAAAACACTTTCTTAAGCTACTAAAGCGATTCTAGGGTTTGTGAAATCAACCGTGACAAATTTGGAAGAGCAGTTGTTGATCGGAGAATTCAACCATGTCCAGAGCTGAAACACAATCTTCAAACACAATCCCTGTCGATCTTCTCATTGACATATTCTCTAGAGTCCCATCAAAGTCTATAGCTAGGTTTCGTTGCGTATCGAAACTATGGGGATCTGTACTTCGAAGTCCTGATTTCACCAATTTGTTTCTGACTAGGTGTCCACGGATCTTGTTCACCGTATACCTTGAAACAGAAATATTATATTACTCTATACCTCAAGATCATCCAAATCCAGATGAGAAGTCTAATTGTGACGTAGCAGCCACACGTTATAATATGTCTTTTCCCGAATATGCTCCATTAGATCTATATAGCGAACGTCGTACTATGGTCTGTGGATTGGTCTTAGGTTACAAACGGTATGCAACAAAGTTGCCGGTGATTTGTAACCCTGCCACGGGAGAGTGTATAACCTTACCCAAAGTTCTGTTAAAAGATGAAACCTTNGGAGAGTGTATAACCTTACCCAAAGTTCTTTTAAAAGACAAAACCTCACCCAAAGTGAAACCTAGGATTGAAGGATTCTACTTTGGATATGATCCCGTTGAAAAACAGTTCAAAGTGTTGTGTATGACCGCGTCCAAGACTCATCGGGTTTTGACATTGGAGAATGGAAAGCGTTTATGGAGAATAATCGAAAGCGAATTCGATTTTGAGGAGACCTACGATAGATATCCTGGTGAAGTATGCATAAATGGTGTTTTGTATTTTGGAACTAGTTTCCAACAATCTTATGGGATAGTTTGCTTCGATGTTAGGTCTGAGAAGTTCAGCTTGATCATGATTAACATAGATAAAGACATGGTACATGAGGGTCCTTATTCATCATGGGATTCGACAACTTTGATCAATTACAAAGGTAAATTTGCGATGCATATGAAGAAGGGAGAAGATGACAATGGTGATTTGTGGGTTCTAGAAGATGCTGGAAATCATAAATGGTCCAAGCATGACCACCCATATCCTGCTTCCTGGAAACCCGGGTTGCGCATTATTGGAATGACTAGCACAAGTGAAATGGTGTTTGCGCCATACAGTATAGCAAACCCGTTCTACATTTTCTACTACAATTTCGAGAGGAAATCTTTTACAAGAATCAATATTGAGTTTAGCCAGGAGGGAACCAGAAGTGGCACCCGTGGGGACTGGGACTTTGCAAGAATTAGCACCTTTCTGGACTATGGGGAGAATATGAAGTTGTTTAAGTAAGTGTTTCATTATAACTTGAGACTTTATATTTTGGTTTTTATGATGTTGTTTCTCTTTATTAGTTTTATGGATTTCGACTTTATAAAACAAATTTTGCTCTAAATTTTCATCACATGGGCATTGAACAATTCCTTATGTGTGTTTTGTCTCTCTTTATGAACCAACGAAAAGAAGAGGGGAAACACACAGTATGTTGTTGTAATTTACCATTGTCTAATTCTGAAACATCAATTTGGCTCGAGAAGGCAGATCTTGTAATCCACGTACTATATTTGCTAATATCACATGAGCAGTGAACAAAATGCTTGTGTGTGTTCTGTCTGTCTTTATGAACCAACAAAGAAGAAGATTAAACTATAAAAATCAAATCTCTTGTTAGACTGAACATGCTTTAAAGATCTTGAATCTTAAGTTTTACAAACACACAGACTTAAATCATAATTCGTCACATTTGTATTCTTTGATACTGAGCAGAAAGTAGTCAGGTGGCATGAGATGAGAGTTCCTGGTCGTAAACTTTAACGATTGTAGAAATTGTTCCGTGCGTCTACAAATTGTTCCGGAGATGGACTGATCTCTTACGATTGTTTAAAAGATAACTATACTTGTTTACTTGTAGACTGATCTGCTTAACTTACTTCGATATCGATTCGGTTGCTGATTCCGGATATTTACACCCAGGGCTAACCACAGGGTAGTGGGCCTAGTAGGGTCCATTTTTGGATCGTTGCCTATCAATTGAATACTTGAAATCCAAGAAATTACAGAGCTAGGTCATATTCGTTAACCTATATTATTACAAAGGGACTCTATCTAGGGTTTAACGCTGTGTAAGCGGCCATGAAGAACAAGAAGCATAAGGTCTCGGATCCGATCCCCGTTGATCTACTTATCGACATATTCTCTAGAGTCCCATCAAAGTCTATAGCTAGGTTTCGTTGTGTATCGAAACTCTGGGGATCAATACTTCGACGTCCCGATTTCACCAAGTTGTTTCTGGCTAGGTGTCCACGGTTCTTGTTCACCTTTAAATATAATAATGAATTATTATCTTTCTCTTCACCACAAGATCATCCAACTCGAGGTAAGAAGTCCAAAAGTGTTGTAGCCACACGTTACAATACGTCTTTTCCCAAATATGTTCCATCTAAGTACCAGAGAATGATCTGTGGATTGGTCTTTTGTGAGGGATATCGCGGAGAACGAAAGGTTCGGGTGATTTGTAACCCTGCCACGGGAGAGTGTATAACCTTACCCAAAGTTCTTTTAAAAGACAAAACCTCACCCAAAGTGAAACCTAGGATTGAAGGATTCTACTTTGGATATGATCCCGTTGAAAAACAGTTCAAAGTGTTGTGTATGACCGCGTCCAAGACTCATCGGGTTTTGACATTGGAGAATGGAAAACGTGTATGGAGAAGAATCGAAAGCGAGTTCGATTTTAAGGAGACCGACGATAGATATCCTGGTGAAGTATGCATAAATGGTGTTTTGTATTTTGGAACTACTTTTCAAGAATCTTATAGGATAGTTTGCTTCGATGTTAGGTCTGAGAAATTCACCTTGATTAACATAGATAAAGACATGGTAGATGAGGATCCTTATTGTTCATGGGATGGTACGACTTTGATCAACTACAAAGGTAAATTTGGAATACATGAGACGACGAAAAAGGACAGTGGATTTGATTTGTGGGTTCTAGAAGATGCTGGAAATCATAAATGGTCCAAGCATAATCACGTATATCGTTCTTCGTGGAAAAAGAGACTCCTCGAGGACGGGTTGAGCATTATTGGAGTGACTAGTATAGGTGAAATGGTGTTTGCGTCGGACAGTCCAGACCCTTTGTACGTTTACTACTACAATTTCGAGAGGAAAACTTATACAAGAGTCAGTATTCGGGGATTCAAAGAGATTAAAGATTGGAGAATCAAAGCTAGGACCTTTATGGACTATGTAGAGAATATGAAGTTGTTTAAGTAAGTGTGTTCAAGGCATATATATGTTTAGACTTTATTATATTTTGGTTTTATGATGTCGTTCCTCTTTTATTAAGCTCTTTTGTATTCCAACTTTATAAATCAAAACTAATTTTTTTGCTCTAACTTTCATCACATGAGCATTGAATGATTAGAATAGTGCTTAACATTTAAGGGATCTAATTGTTGATTGCTCTAGTGATCTACATTTTGGAGAGAAAAACTTTCACCAAGAGTTATTATTCAGGGATGTGAAAATTTTAAGCATCATGATTATAGTCATATTTTAAGCATCATGATTACAAACACTTCCATGGCTTTATATTTTGGAACTCTGGAAAAACCATGATTAAGTATTATAGAAATAATATTAGATTAATACTACGTGGGTTTTAATTATTATTATTATTTATAACTTTTATTTTTAAAAATTCATAAATCTACTAAACATATAAGAGAAAAAAAAATGTATTGCATATAAAGTAACCATTGCACCGGTGTGTATAAAAAATTGTTGAGCTAATCTAATTAATGTTATACAATAACTTTAGAAAAC
>OVAP01005160.1:0-13436 GCA_900406295.1 Aurinia saxatilis | reverse complement strand
GCGGATCAGAAAGGTTCTCAACTGTCAATGAATGAAAGATATATGCAGCATAAAGATAAAATGCAAGAGATGGGAAAGGGAAACTAATCACAAATCAAAGAAAACCTTCCTACGCAAAAATACCTTGTATGTGAGAAACTTCATTTTGATCATTAAGTTAGCATCATCTTCAGCCAAACTATCCTTTCCTTGTTGACAACCATTTTCACTGGCATCGTTGACCATATTATCAATACTCTTCAGAGTCGTCGGATCCACCCCTTTGTTTGACTTGAACAAATTAATATCAACAAAGAAACCTGAAAAGGAAAAACGAATCACTAACTAATAAAGTAAAAACAAAAGACACATGAGATGTCTGTACAACAGAGATTTCCACTGTCTTCATATGTCCGATTATCCTATGTTTGGCAAGACCAGTGTGTGCTACCACAAACACCATTTCTGATACGTCTAAGAACATTTAATTTCCGAACAAAGTTTTTCTCAAGAAGACTACGAACTACATCAGTGGTGACAAATTTATTGAAGTCTAGAAAATGAAGAAAAAAACGGTGTCTAGTTATGGGTTTTAAGAAAAACAGTCAAAAATAAGTAACACCAACACAAAATTACCTCGATATAAAGGCCACAGACCAGGCATGTGGCTGAAACACAGTAAATGTGTGGCTGAGTAAACAGAATTCAACCTTACTGAAAGACATAAGTAACTAGAAAAGTCTTTGAAGATAACCTCATCTCTTTCTGGTAGCGTCTAAATCCTGAATCGCTGTGCACATGAACAACCAATTTATAAAAGAGGTTGCCAGGGGATATCTCATTAGCTTTATGAAAATTATGGTAACACTTGAATGCGGCTGGAAGACGTTTTTCCTTCATCAAGCGTACCATTTCCTATTAAATGCAATTATTCAGTTGCATATCAAAAGCACATTAAGGATGGGCATTGGTAAATACTAAATGCTAAAACCAATAATTTTGTGGAACCCACATGCTAAAACCAACAAAGGTGCAGAGCTTAAGTTACCTGTAATTTAATAGTCGAATAATCTGCAGGCTGAGCTTGCAAGAATTTTGTTACAACAGATTTGTCAGCATTTTTCGAATGAGAATCTACTGATTCATCTCCAAACCAATCCAAGTCACTGGGACAAAAGCTAGGGCCAACACTCTTTAAGAGTGCTCTCATTTGCTATAGCACCCAAAAAAAGAGGAGAGAGAACCCCTCTAGAATGAGAAATCTTTACTAAGAGATAACAGCATAAACTCAACCTAATGAAGCTTTTGATATTTAATTTTTTTCCAACCTGTTTCTCGCTAGATCTATGGGCGGCAAATATTTCTCTTAGACTGAGTCCCAAATCAAGATTAGCTGATAACCAAAGGAAGGTGAAGTTTTTAAACTGTAAGCACTTGACAGACGTAGGTACTTATAAATATAAAAACTAAATAATGATAACATAGTGCACCTCCATCATAGGGTGGTAGAGGATGATCTCTCAAGACATTTTCCATATCTCTGGCGCTCCCACTGCTCACGATACGCGCCACAAGACCCTCTAATATCTCACCCTGCACCTTGGCATGGTCCTTAGAGGCTGCTTGTTTATTTAATGAATTTATCAAGTTAAATTCCTTGCAAAACTAATACGGATTTTCAAACAAGAAAAAAAAAAGGACTACAATAGAGAAAAAACATTTACCTGGGACTGATATATCAGCTACTTCATCAAGAGCCCTACAGACTGAGGAAGCTATCCCTTCTTCACATAGTGCATCGAACGCGGCGAAGAAAGAGGTCACTGACTTCCTTTATCAAAGTTTTTAAGAAATACAGAATCACCAATGTTAAACTTTTCGTTTTCCTCACAAAACGCTATCTATCTAATAAAAATTCTTTGGACAGTTAGTGATCCAAACTTATCAGCATATGTCTGCTCCTACGTACGACCACAACATCTCTACAAGTTTGAGATTCGTGAACATGTGTATTTTAAGCTGTCCAGCCAAGATTGTTCAGAGATATCAAAGCCTCGAGCAGAGGAACACAATATTTTTATTACAAAAAATTAGCTCAAAGTTTTTAAAACTCTTTCTTCACTACAAGTCTATTAAAATCAGCAAGGCCTTTAACTGACATTTTAATGCCAACAACACCAATTAAGATAGCAGCAATGACTAGAAAAAGGTTAAGTTACCTTGTGGAAAACAGCCAAACGTGATTTGTTGGCAGACGCCATTCCCGGCAAAATGCAATTATTTCGGAAGTTGAATAGAACTTAGGCTTACCATTACCTAACTCGGTAACAGCCGTCACTACCACTGCAAGATGCAAATCAACCTTTTTTAAGTCAACAACTTTAGGGGGCTTATCTTACTTTCATAAATAAGGTATATATACTTTGAAAGCCAATGACTCTAGAATATCTAAAAAAGAAACACTTCACCATAATCATCCAATGGGCGTTGACCATGATCTCCAAGAACAGCTGTAACTAGTTCCATAGATATGCACATGCGACTTTTCTGGGAAAAAATGACATATTATGAGCTAGCCTTTTCTGGCAATTGATTAACCCAAGCATGTGAGAATTTTGGTTGTTTAAAGTTCTGTGCATGGAAATACCTCAAGGAAATTATTAAACTCTGCCTCCTTCTTTAGAGCCTTGGTACCCCAACCCTCCCTAAACATCCGTGAAAGAACAAAAACACCAACCGCAGTATAGCTGCAATGAAATATCGCGTTAGCATATTCGAGGAACCATTTAGTCGCCATCACATTTTGCAACCACCAGATCAGATACAAACATTACAAACTTAAAAAAAAAAAAGAGCAGTATATATCCAGAAACGCAATACCAATACCATCAATCAGCAAGCAATAAATATCCAAGAGGAAAAAACATAAGAAATTTTGTTAGACATGACTAAATCATATAACTACAATGACAAAGACACCTATGCCTTAAGTTTAATGAATGAGAAGGATAAACCAAAACTAAATCTTGAGTTTGGATTTACTAGTTAGGTTTTTCTCTTTGTCTAAGACCTTTGTGAAAATTTCATCATGAGTCACAAATGGAATAGCTAAGCTAGGAATAAGTGAGCTTACATATTACCAAAACTGTTCTTTGCATATGCTCCCCCAGTATTACCGGCATACATAAAGAGCGAGCCTGAATGTTTAAGAGATACCTGTCAAAAGGGAATTACAGAACATCCCTATACAGTTAGACCTTCAAAGTGTGTATAAGAGTATTCACTTATAGAATGTCTATATAGTGTTGATACCTCCAACGTTGTCAACCCTTTAGATACCATCTCAATCATCCTTGTTCTAATCTGCCAAATTCAAGATAAACCCAACATGAAATAAAGCAAACTCACACTTAATGCTACAAACGACCAACATTCACACAAAAAGGTACTATAAACTTTACCTCTTGGTCAGTCTTTTCGTTCTCAAATTTTGGATAGAAAGTGGCTCTGATCTGAGCATGACAGTAAGTCGACTTATCCACAGTGAAATTTTCCAACAAATCACCTCCAAATACTTTACTCAAATTCGCACCAGCTTTTTGAGGCGTTGTTGCATCTCCAAATGATCCACTATCAGTTCCATACGACTTAGGCTTCCATACAAGGTTCTGAACATTACGTTTGGTTTCCTCAAGACTCATCCCACCAAATTGATCATTTACTGCTTCTGCAGCAATACTAGATTCAGATGAAGGAGGAGCATTCATATTTGGCTTCACTTGCCACTTCTGCTCAGCGTGAGCTTTTTTTTTCTACAACCACAAAACACACAAAATTAGACATATTTCTGATATATTAGTTCATCTTCTAACAAAAAACTCCAAAATCCATAGTCATATAACTTCACAACAAATTATCAACGAAACAATCAAAACCCAGAAACTACACAATCGAAGGGGAATATCAGAAAACTAGGAAATTTAGAGTTCCTCACATGCTTATTAGGCATATCCGAGGCAGAAAGTCTACTAATCGAGCGAGCTACAGTGACGTAAGAAGAAGAAGAAGATGATCGGAATCGGAGAAGAGAAGAGAGTCCACGATTAGTAGAAGAAGAAAAGTGAAAGGTTAGAGAAAATGCGAAGAGTGTGGTTCGTTGTGGAACCGACGACATCAACACGTGGCTCAATCTGGTGCAACGCACGTTATATCGATAGCTGTGGAGGTTTAGTGTAACCGGCCGGAGACGACGGTGCCTGTCCCGGTGCGGGAAAGAGCATCATAACAACAATAAATGGGCCTTAGATGAGCCCATCGGAAGAAGCAAAAAAAAGTAGGCTAACCCATTATTCAAAACGATGCCGCTTAGTCGATCACTAGTAAAAACTANAAGTTGACTAGCAGCGGTTTCGAAAGCTGTTAGTAAAAGTTTGTTTAAACAAAGGAATTGAACGAGAGATTGGTATCAAAAGTCTTCCTAACAAGGTTAAGAGTTAGGCAGCGTGTTTCGTTAATATTAACGACGGTACAAGGCTGGGTTTAGGATTAACTTGTTTAAACAGGAGGTGAACGTGTACTTTTACAGCTTATTAAGAGAAGTTTCAAGTAAAGGCTTGAAAAGAAAGAAAATTGAATCAAGGACTGTTTCAGGCTTGAAACATGTATGATTCAAGGTAGGTTGCAGATGATTCAAGGAAAATTTTGTTCTAGGCTCAGTGCACATGAGAAGAATCAAAGGGACGTCAAAAGGATATCAATTTGCAGAGAGAAAGAAAGGGAGAGTTGGGCTTTATACGGGTCTGTATGGAAGCCAGTTTTACAACTCTAAAGATGACTAGAGGTCTACTTGAAGATCAGAAGTCACAGGGTAAAGGAGTTACCTGGAAGAATGCTAGAGCTGTGAAGGAAGAGTCACAAGTTCCAGGTGGAGTATCTGATAAGAAAATTCAGAAAGCAACATGGTTAGGAATCACAATAGAGCTTGGGATTAGGGTAATCTGTCAAGAGGAAGTGATTCATTGTTGATAAGTTACCTAGAATGGTACGAAGTCGAAAGAAACGACTCAAAGGCAAGCTAACAGCAAGAGAAAAATCGTGATCAAGAGCTCACATGTTATCCACGATTTTTATAGAATCAGTTAAGAATCATGTGGAATGGACATGATTGGATTACCTGGTAGGAATCAGTAGTCAAAGTANNAACACAAATGAAGCTAACATATCCAAAGAAGCTCTGGATATGGCTAGCATAGTGCTAGCTAAGCTGTGTCATATGGGTTTAAAGGGAATGAACATTCTGATTAAGGAAGACTATATTTTAGAGAAGGAAGGCACTTTGGAATTCTGTGACAGTTGTGTGTTAGGTAAGTCTCACAAGCAAAGCTTCCAGAAAGGAAAACATACAAGCACAAAAGTTCTAGACTATGTTCATTCAGATCTTTGGGGATCTCCTTCAACTCCCCAAAGTCTAGCTAACAAACAGTAATTTGTTAGTTTCATAGATGATTATTCAAGAAAGGTTTGGGTATTCTTTCTTAAAACTAAAGATGAAGTGTTTCATGCATTTAAGAAATGGAAAACTTCGATTGAGACACCAACATGGAAGAAGGTTAAGTGCCTAAGAACTGACAACGGGCTAGAATTCTGTAACACACAGTTTGATGATCTATGCAAGGAAGCAGACATAAAATGGCACAGAACATGCACCTATACACCACATCAGAATGGAGTTTTTGAAAGGATGAATAGGACCATAATGGAAAAAGTAAGGTGCATGTATTTGTCATGATTTGATTCCATTCTAAAAGACATAGATTCGAGAAACTAGATTGGAGGTTTTTCTTATGGGAAATAACCAACAGAATCATCAAACTGTTCCAACAGAACAAAACAAAACCAGAAACTAGATGGAGGTCTTACCTTGACGATGGCTCAAGCATCTGAATCAGAAACCCTTTCTAAGTTGCAGCTTTTTTCAAGCCATACACCAAACTATATAGCTCCAGCAACTACAGAATACCTAAAAACGAAATTGACCAACAAGCTATTTCTTAAATCCTTACAATATCCTAAATGTTACTCGTTCCACAAAAGGAGCATCTCTCTCTCCGTGACCTCAATTCAATTTATAGATTCCAGTTCTTTATCGATTCAACAACAAATCACACAACATATCTCCGTAGAAGATATACGAAGAAGTAAGAACTCACCGGAGATAGGTGAACTTGACGGAGACAAACACAGAGCGACGCGAGAAAGGTTACGGCCACAGAGAAACCCTGTCTCCAATTTTTATGCGAATTGCAAACCAAGGTCAGGCCCAATACTAACTTTGGTTTTTTATTTTGCATATTATTGGTCCAATGTCTCTTTAAAGGCCCATAAGTGGGAGGCTTAGTTAAAAAATTCTATCACTCACTACCACAGCCACGTCATCGATCCGCAAACTCGCATAAAGAAGCTAGAACCATCGGATTAAACCTATCGACGGTTAATATGAAGAGCACGCGGATCGTCTCTGTTAAACATATATTCACCCACCCTCCCAAATATCATTTGCTTTCATCTCTCAGGTACTGTCTTCTTCTTTCTTCTCTCCGTCAAAATTTTTAACATCGAAACTATCTTTCTTCAGCTTTTCTTCAATCTCGAAGCATTTCCAAATTGCTTCCTTTACATTTCGTATTAGTACGGTTTCGTCAATTTGTATTTCAAAGTTTGATTTTCGATTTTTCGTTTCAATTGATAGATCTAGAAATCTAGGGTTTGTGTATGATTGTTACATACCGAATGCTACATAATCGAGTTGATTGCTGATGCGTTTGTTATTTGGTTGTTCAGATTGTAGTGAAATAGTGAAGAGAAGAAGAAGAAGATGTCAGGAAGAGGAAAGGGAGGAAAGGGATTGGGAAAGGGAGGAGCGAAGAGACACAGGAAGGTTCTGAGAGATAACATCCAAGGAATCACGAAGCCAGCCATTCGTCGTCTTGCTCGTAGAGGTGGTGTTAAGCGTATCAGCGGATTGATCTATGAGGAGACCAGAGGTGTGCTCAAGATCTTTCTTGAGAATGTCATTCGTGATGCGGTTACATACACCGAGCACGCCAGGAGGAAGACTGTTACTGCTATGGACGTCGTCTACGCCTTGAAGAGGCAGGGACGTACTCTATACGGTTTCGGCGGCTGATCAATCAATTTGCTTTTAATTTTCGATGATGTTTCTAGGGTTACTTGATTTGGGGATTGTCTTGTTTCTGAGTTTGTAATAGATAATCTGGTAATTAGGAACTTGTACCGTTTCGCATTTGGCCACTATAATAATATTTGGGTTTGGAACAAATTTTGCGCTCTTTATTATTTTGCATCTAGCTTGTCTACACCACAAACTTCCTCTCGTCTACATTCTTGTTAGATACCACCATTGTATAGCCAGCTCTCTTGAAACATTTTTATAAGTTCTGCCATGAATGTGGAAGACGGACAAAATGCTCTTTATCAAATGATTCCCCAGTAATCTTATATTCTTTATCTTCTTTCTCTACTGAACCTACGCCCATCCTTCCATCTAAACGCTTGCTAGACCACATGTATAACTTGTTCTCTGGTCATTTTTATATGCTCTCCTATCAGTGTGTAATTAGAAGAGAAGTGGGATTATATTGGAAGACAAAGAAAAGTTCTGTATCAACTGATCCAACATGAATCTTGAAAGAAACACTCATGGGTTTACGCAACACATACATATAGCTAAACCAAACATTTCTACTCCCAAACACAATTACTGGAACAAAATACCAAGTCTTCTTCAGCCTCTTGGATACTATGTGTTGCTTATTAGACTCCCAATCAACTCAGTCTAGTGCTCGGATCACATAGCATTTACCATTCTCCTCATCTCGGCTGATCTTCTGGGATCAGGTTCGTCAATTGCTCTCTCTTTCAGCACATGCTTTATACGGCACATTGATCTCCTCACCTATATTGAGAAGCAGAGAAAGTTACACATTCATCAATAATAATCTCCCATGGTAATAAAGAAAAGAGTAAATATGTTTTTTAAAAGTTCAAATGCATAAACAATATCAACAGTGAAGGATTCACACAACCATTTGTCCACAACTTTAACCAAACTGAGAGTTCAAGCCAGGTTTGCAATTACCTTTGGAAGGCGTTCTGGGTTTGGAAACATCATGTTCTGAGCTTGAAGCATCTGACGCTGAGTCATCAACATATTCTTCTCTTTCAAAAGAACAAACCACAGCTTCTGAAGATCATCCCATGACTTGAGACGCAGCTCTGAAGCTTTCCATCCTCGACCTAATACCAAATGAATACAAACGTTTCTAAAACCCATTAACAAAAAGACAACAATTTAACAATATGGCATAGAGGGACAGTAGTTAATATGAACAAAGTATAAAAAGAAACTCATAAGCACTTGAATTACTCGTTTTCATAATTTCGAATACTTCAGAGCAATTATCAGATTCCATTACAATCCTAAGCAACTAAGAATTTCGTTAGCACAGAAGCTAAGCAACTACCATTAAGCTGGAACATAAAATCCTAAAAATCTCACATTTGCTACCAATTCAACAAGAAATGACATGAAATGGAGCTTGAAGTGACACAGAAACGCACCGTAGACAACAGGTTTATCTTCATCCTGGCTTCTATCAAGCTCAAAGAACTCTTCAAGAGGGTTTTTAGCAGTCCGAATCGTCGAGGCAGCTGCTGCTGCTGCAGTAGTGGACTCCGATCTCGTCGATGCAACCGCCAAGAATCTCCTCCCGAAATATCTCGTAAGAAACATAGCGACAAAACACTTCCTCTCCGAGGTTAGAGTTCGTGTATACAATCCTCCGAACCTATCAAGACCTCATCAACAATAATCACAGAGAAATACGAAATCAGTACAACCAAATGCCACAAAAAATGAAAGCCAAACAAATATCCCAAACTTCTAATCGAGTAACGGTTCATCAACACAGCAAACTACATCTCGTAGAAGAAGGAATAGAAACTCACCGGAGATCGAGAACTGAGACCAATTAGATGGCGACGGGAGGGATACAAAGAAAGGAAAAACCTTTGCTCTGCTATTTTCCGAGGGTAACAGAGTTACGGAGTAAGGCCCAGCAATAGATTTGTATATAATCAGCCCATAGTAAGGGCCCAATAAAATCGTAATTTTATGTTGACATTTTACCCGAATCTGTTGTACCAAACCAGAATCCCACATAAATCCTTTGGTTGGGTTTTTTTCAAACTAAAAACTTTAATATCAAAATATGTTTTTTTTTTAATTGGTTATATTTAGTAATATTATATATTTATTTTATGAGTACTCATATTTGTTTTTTTGGTAAGAAAAATGAATTATGGTTATCACACAAATTCTTAACAGACGAATGTTAAAATTAAAATGTTAATCCTTTAAAAAATTAAAATTAGTAACAATGAGTATACTACTAGGCTCTCTCTAAAAATCTCTCTGACCTCTCACTAAAAGTAAATCTAGATCTAAAAAATTTGTTCAAGAGTCACCGCCGGTGTCGGGCGATATGCCGGCACCGTGCGTTCCTAGTATGTAAATTATCTAGTTCTTTGTTGCTTTTACTTTTTTGTTGTTTTGCTTGTTGCCGAGTCTTTTGGTTTTGCTTTTCCGGTGTAATCCGGCCAAAAATCCGATCTATTTCGGTTTTTGTTGTTACCTTCTACTCTGAATAGACTTTTCAGTAGGTTTTTGGGAAAGTCTTACTCCGGCTCTTCAAATCCTTTACCCTCTTTTGCTTGATCTTTTATTTTAGCGAGTGTGAATCTTTACCCAATATAAGAAAGGGTCATTTAGACCGAGGGTTAAGTAGCTCCTAGAATCAAAGATTCAAGTCTTAAAGCTTTCTTCTCTCGGGTGATGACGAATTAGAGTCTTTGTCGAGTTGTATAAATTCTTTAATGAATTATCCGTTTGTAGCTAGCATTGAGGTTAATCAAAGAAGTTTCAAGGATCCGGCGATTAGTAGAAGGGTTTGAAAAGGCTTAAATGGAACTGATGTTGTCGGCGAGGAGATCCAAGAAGACGAAGTTGAAGCGTTGATCGACACATAGCCCTCGGAAACAATAATTTTGCAAACCTGTAGTTGTTATCTTCATTTGGGCATTCTATTGTCAATATCATTTCTGGGCTTAATATCTGCAACTTCAGTTTGTAATTTTTGTTTTGCTTCGTTGGGCCCAGTCCCGTTCTAACCTTTTCTAATAAATGATTTTCTAACAAAAGAGTATACTACTAGGCTTAGGATTTAGCTATGAACGTTGGGCCTAAATAGAGAAAAATTAGTTATGTCTACAAAAATTAGTAACAATGAGTATACTACTAGGCTTAGGATTTATCACTGCCTGTATCAAAATAAAAATTATTGTTTAGGAAATTAAACAACCAACGCCGAGTTAATCAACAGAGTTAATGGCAGCTAATTCTAAGAGTCTAATAATGCTTTTGATTGTCTTCTTCTCACTCCGCCTTTTGCTTAGCAGAGGGAATGCGAGGTGAGTAGCGGTAGTCACTGGTACACCTTCCTACAAACTTGAGCACTTCATCTATCAGAATCACTGGAAGCGACACAGCCAACACTAGCAGAAACTCGTTCAAGCTTAGCGGCACAATCCCAAACACCTGGGCCAAGAATGGAACGTACAGTATCACAAAATGGAGCCCAAATGGGACCGCCAATGCCAGGAGCAGCCACGGGTTCATCCACGGTGGCATCGTCACAAGGCTGCCGTCTTCTGAGAGTGCGTTCAAGGAATTGAACATTTCAATGGCCACCAACACTGTCAGGGAGAGTATCGATGCTTTGATTTTCCCCTGATGGAAATAGTCACAAGGGTTTGAATCGAATGAGAAAGTCTGGGCGCCTGCTGTGAAAGGAGAGACTTTGAAGCCTTCCCATGAAGAGCATTGGTCCCAATTTGCAAGCTGTGAATAGCTCACAAGGCTGTGACCGTCTTGGCTCAAGTCTATGGCCATGAAGCTGCTGTGTGTGAACCATATGATGAATACTCCCACCGTTGCAAGTCCCACATACAGACCAATCACCTGTAGGTATATACCCCAAAAATATCAGTTAGAAAACCATATGATGTATACCCAGAAGAAGAACAAGTGAGACTAATTGGTTTGTGCATACCATATAGCGGACGAGGATCCAGGCAGTAATAAGTGAGTCATCGCTTCTACGAGGAGGCTTCTTCATAATATCCTTATCAGGCGGGTTGAATCCCAAAGCTGTGGCTGGAGGACCATCTGTTACAAGATTCACCCACAAAAGCTGAACTGGGATCATGCCTTCTGGGATTCCAAGAGCAGCTGTCAAGAATATTGATGCAACCTCACCGATGTTCGAAGAGATCATGTATCTTTTATTCATCATAGTAAAGTAAAGGAGAATACCTCTGTGCCAGAAATGCCCATTGCCACACCTATATCGGCCAACTTCAGGGCAGGAGCATCATTGACTCCATCTCCAGTCATGGCGACCACTTCTCCATCTTTGAGTAACCTAACAATCTCTTGTTTGTGCTTTGGTTCAGCCCTCGAGAACAAGAGCCCACCAGTCTGTCTTAAATGATTCTTCTGATCTTGAATGCCCATAAATTCGTTTCCTGTCAAGCTTCTTGAGGAGATATCTTCACCTGCTTCAAATACGCCGATTTCACGGCAGATCGCTTCTGCTGTGCTCTTGTTGTCTCCGGTAATGACCATGACCCGGATACCTGCTGTTCTACAGTCTGCAATGGCTTGACGCACCTCTTTCCTCGGAGGATCCTTCAACCATTGAAAAGGTAGAGCATGAATAATTACCAAAGAGGAAGAAAACAAGCAAATATCAACTGAACTCACCCTTAGACCAACAAATCCCACAAATACTAGATTAGACTCAATAGAAGAATAGTTGGATGGGTTGAGAAGTTGTTGGTGAGCAGGATGGTCCTCACTGCCATCGTAAGTAGCAAAATCTGATGGAACATCTGAGTATGCAAACCCGAGACATCTTAATGCACTCACGGACATATCTTGTAGGCTTTGTAAAATAAGATCCCTTGAGTATTGGTCAAGTTCTTGAGTGGAGCCATCAAGTAACTGAATACGTGTACATTTTCTACCGCACCCTGCAAATTTTCAAAATCGGTCCCTTAGGTATTAAAAAAAAAGGGGACAAAGGTTTCCTCGACTGATAAAATGCACCTATGAGAACCGAAGTAACAAGCCACATCATCATAAATAATAGGTTTTTCACCTATGCAAAGCTTCACAGATTAACCTCAGGAGGCAGGATATAAAAACAGACCTTTACAAGAAGTAGTTTAGATCCTGAGCTGGAATCCACCATAACTCCCATTGATTTTCGGTCACGATAGAACTCAAGAGTGGCAATCCGCTGCTCTAGTGCACTCCACAGCCGACAACAACCTTCAATAACATTCAAAAGGTAAAATACAGGATTTTAACATCTGTAAACTATGGAATACATGAATAGCAAGATTTAGAAGACATAAGTAAAACATCGCCATCAGCCAAAGATGAAGCTTTTTTCAATCCTTCTGAAAATCCCATTTTCTCAACCAATAACTATACAAAGAAAAAAACACGCAGATTAGGACTTATAACCAAATGAAATATGAGGGAACGGATAAAAAATATTATTTAGTTAGTGTTGTAGACAGCTTTACCTTCAAAGCTGCCTCAGTAGGCATGCCCCTAGACAAAAATTGATTGTCAGATCGCTCAACACTAGCATCATTACAAATGGCAGCAATTTTTGCAATCATCTGAAGATTTGCATCCATCCGACCCGCTGGCCAATCTTCAATCTTGAGGATCGAATAAGGTCCCCTCAACATTGAAAGATCGAAGGGTTCCAATCCTAGAGCCCATAGCAACAAGCTTTGAAACGGCCATCTGATTGGTTGTCAGAGTTCCAGTTTTATCAGAGCATATTACAGTGGTGCATCCAAGCGTTTCCACACTCGGCAACTTCCTAACCAGAGCATTCTTCTGAGCCATCTTCCGTGTGCCAAGAGCCAAACAAGTGGTAATAACTGCTGGCAGGCCTTCTGGAATTGCAGCAACTGCTAATGCTACAGCAATCTCGAAGTAGTAAGTACACTTCTCAAAGGAAAACTTAAAGTTTCTGGGCCAGCCATCAACATATTCCCAGGACAAAAAGTACTTGACATTAATGAGCCACACTAAAGCACAGATTAACCCAATGATCATTGTCAGAACTTCCCCGAATTCGTTAAGCTTCTTCTTCAGAGGGGTATCTTCCTCATGTTGTGAAGCTTCCTGAATCTGTGAGTGTACCTTTCCAATCTCAGTGCTCATCCCAGTGTCTGTAACTAAGCAAATGCAGTTCCCATTCACAACAGTGGTTCCTGCAAACACCATGCATTTC